>CAJHUC010000907.1:0-95293 GCA_905146915.1 Ostreobium quekettii | reverse complement strand
GTTAGTAGAGCAAAGCGTAGAAAAGGGCGTTGGCGGTTATGTTGCAGATAATCTAAGCAGCAGTGCGGACAACATTCCCAGGGAACACTTTTTCACGCCATTCCCCAAAGTGTCTCAGGTTGTGCCCCCAGCTGGTCATGAGAGCCTGCGCGATCATTTACTCGAGCAATAATGCCGATCCTTGCAAGCAGGAGGACGCATCCGCGCCCTCCCATTAATCCGCAATGCCCAATCGTGAATTCCGTTCGCGTTGCACTTCTTTACGAGTGTGCCATATAGTTCTGCAATCCAGCAGGAAAAGTAATCTTCAGGGCTGGCACCATGGAAAGCGCATGCCACAAAACTAGAGAAGCCTTCAACGCGTTCCTCTGGTTGTCCTGCGGCGCCTACCAGCTTGTCCAGTACTTCAATCGTCGTTCTCATCAAATGTCTTTCTTGTAAATCACAGCGAAGACAATGTGTCGACAACGACGAAAAAGTACTGATTGAGATTGCCGGAACTATGTTAAGGTAACCCACGACTAAATGCCATTTCTCGCATTGCTTCACATATTTACTAACATATACATCTTAGCGTATTAGTCCTAAGAAGTACATATATATGTATGTTCATGTGTCTAGTAATATTATACAGCACAGCAATAAGTACATTGGTCACATGTTTATGTCTTGACATAAAGTGCATTCAATGTTGTACAATGGCATTTCGATGTGTCAGATTAACTTGTAGGTAACAAGGACGTATTGCATTGACGGCTATGTGGTCGAAACAATTTCCTCACCTTGTCCGCCAGGTCCACTGCTGCGCCAGAATCCAGCAATGCTTGCACGATGGGTGCGTGACCGATCCAGGAGGCGCATATCAGCGCCGTGGCCCCATTCTGCACACACACGCCAGCAACAGCTCGTCCCTGGGTAACTGGAGGCGGTACTGCACCTGTTGCATTGATGTACCCATCGCGATGATTGTCTTGATACAACTGTCCCGTGCTTGCATCATTTGTTTGCGCTATTTTATCAGGATTAATGTCAAATTTGCCACTGATCTTTTCAGGCTGTTTATCATTGTTTGTGTCCATGAATGCGCGCACATTACTACCACTAATACTGGTCGTAATTCCTCCTTCCAAAATTAATTGTCGTCTACAATTCTGGGGCGTTACTTCTACGTCGTACTCACATCAATTTATTTATAAATAATAAATATAAGATATAAATATATATATATACATACCATTTTATTTTAAAAGAATTTCGCCCACGCCCACAGTTGCGCTTGCAACTTTGAATCATGCTATGATATTCATAGCATGATTATTCAATATTAATATTTCACGTCAATCCTGAGGACTTAGCAGAACTCTGTATCAAGGGTATTTTTACCTGGTAAATCTCGATATTGGGATAAAAAAGGACCAAAATTGCTTTTTGCCTAACGCTCAAAGGGCACGCCTGTCTTTTTCTTGTTAAAAAATGATAGATAAGCGCTTTCAAATTGGAAACCAAGCTTTTCGATCTTTTCGATTCTGAGCTTGTTTCGTAATTTGAGGCCTTCCTTAAAACGAAATTGTCTCTCAAAAAGACTGCAAATAATCTCGGACAGAGGAAATAATTATTAATAATCGCATTGCTATCCAAATTTTGAAACTTTGCCCCACCAGTAATAATTCTGAGGCCGCTAATAATGCTGTTGCTACACCATAAGTGTCCCTGGCACATTTAGAAGCGTTGACATTAAAGCACTCTTTTATTTTGTTCCTTGTTGACTGCGATCATGGGTGACAGTACCCTGTCTATTAACAGCTGTTGTGGGGTGGCATGTTACTGCGTATATGTTATGCAGTATATGCCGCGTGCACAAGCTGAAATGCTCACATTTTACTATGTACTGAAATCTCATTGTACATCCCTGATATCAATGCGTAACCAAAACAGATCTGCCCCATGGGCACTAGTGCAGCACTTCATCAACACAATCAGCGCATCTGCCCGGCGCTTTGTTGCAGCTAATCTTACTAGCGACTTCCGGTGGCCTCTGTTCGCTCCCTTCAAGTGCCGTGGCACATGCCGCATTACGGGAATACATTACAAATGCTGCATGCGTGTATCGTGTCCATCATTAGCTACTGGTTTATGACAGCGCGTTTCCCCACATCGCAAATACGCACCGGAATCGGTAAACACGATCGGATCGAGTTTCCGTCCCTGGTTCAGTGCGAGAATCAACTATTCGAACTTTCTTCGCAGATATTACAACTATCTATCATATTGTTGAATCACAGTGCTCGATCTTCGCATGCAAACCACTTTTAGAAAGCCAGTGTGGCAATGGGAGCTTGGCCCACCACAAGAAATCACAGGCAGATGGAATGCTCTCAACGCCAGAACTTGACAACAGTGGACACGGTAGCACAATCGCGGACGCCTATACTCATGCGCAACCGTCCAGACGGCCATATGATCACGTGCACGTGATGGCATGCGGCATCGCACAGAACCGCGTTGGGCCGACGCGGCCTTCTCAATTCGCTGCTTCGTCGAGCAACCCCAGTGCCACGTCCACTTGTCCCTCACGAAGGGCAACGGCATCGTCGAACAGACGGACATTCTCCACACACGCCGCCACTGCCGCTCGCATCGTTAGATTTGTTCACGGCGCTGCCTCTTCCCAGAAAATTTTGCGAAAGTAGAGTATTGCGATGAGACCTCGAATGTGTTCACCATGCCAACGGGACATCTGCGAGGGGTGTGCGCCAAGACAAGCATGTCTGGAGGCATGGCGGTTTGCCAGGATGAGCTCAGCAACGGCCAGCGTCACTCTTCTCATACGTGAGATGTCGCACACGCATGGAGTGCGTTCGTGATGTGCAAGTCACAGCACACGCGTGCCAAGGCAGCCATCCCTTTCGTGCGCCGAATGTCTGAGCTGAAAGGCGTCCATGCCAGCCGCTTGCCCACTGGTCGGACTTCCAAGCCACTTTCGCCTTTGCGTGCAAGTGCTCGTCAAGTGCACGCCTAAGCTGCCGTAGCGTTATGTTTACCACCACCAGGCCGCAAGAGAAGAATTTGGTCCAGAGGCTTTTTGACATTCGAAAAGCACTTGGTCTCCACTGCAAGCGCGGCTTTGGAAGCGACCCTGGAAGAAATTTTGGGCGCAGGTTGTGGACATTAATATATGGGAGCCCGCTCCCGCGCGAGGCCTTTGAGGAGCCCATCCGCAGAACTTCGCGCGCAGTTGCACGCGCTCAACAAACCTCGAATAATGCAACGGGGGAGAGCGCTCTTTGCTGAACTACTGCGGCGTTAAGCAACTTATCAAGTCGGTAATCCCTGAAAAGAACGGTTGGAGACGCCCATACGTGAATTTTCTAATTGATGCACTGGATACTGCAGCATGCGTTCGTAGTGTGGCAGTACAATGTGCACTCGACAAAGAGTCGGGTTGCACATGGGTCAAAGCACATTTGACATGCGGCTACAACGCCCAGCGCTGATCGCCCTTGGTACTTTTAGTAAACGCCGCGGGACCTCAGGACAAATATACCTACGGTTTAGCTGATGAAATGTACACCACTGTATTATGATTGCTAGTTTTAAAGTGTTTTAAATCCCTCCCGCTGTCAATTACTACCACGACCGTCAATGCATGTTGCTTCTAATATTTTGGCATTGTTGCTTTTACTCTCCCCATTAGTACTTTTATCGTTGTTACTGCCCTCACTCATGTTGCCACAATTGTTACGTGCTGCTTCAAGACGTTCCAGATAATTGTGTTGCAGCTAATACAATGATGTGGACGATAATGTCTGGCTATTGCAACGCTTATTATATGTACTGGATGTACTAAAATGCAACAGGACGAAGACTGCCTCGCAATAGGAGAATGGTATATTGCTTTGTCGTGCTTGGTATAGCATCGCCGCCAGTGAAAGCGCCCAGGCCACTAAAGTCTCGAGCAAATGACATCATTCAATATGATGCCAGCGACAACATCACGGACGTTGGCGTAACTCAGCGTTGGCAAAACGTCAGCAACTGTTCCGCCACCCAACAGAACATTGCATACAGTGAAGTTGACCTGGGTGTGTCCGTAACGCCACCAGGGCATCTGCCAAGGGTGTGCGCCAAGGAACATATGTCTAATGGCAAGGCAGTTGCAACGTAGAGTCGAGGAACGGTGAGCGGCTCGTTGCTCACATATGACGTATCATACAGCCACAGGACATGTTTGCGATGCACGGGGCCCATCGCCCACATCACACGGTGACCACCATTTTCGTGGAGCAGTTGGATTGCCTAAAGTGATTCACTGCCAGCCACTTAGCCACTGGTCAGACTGCAACAAAGTGAATTTCCTCTCGGCTCGCTTGCATATACTACTACTACTAGTATGCCGATACTCTGTATTTCTGGACAGGGAGCCATGAAGGCCGTGATGTTCATTTCCGTTTTAGGGTTTCCACCGCGCTTAGGTTTGGAAGCTCTATGTCCTTGCGCCTTTCATGACCTTCAATGTACTAACGATAGGTAGGAGGCAATCCTCTTCACTTTTCACACGTGCATCGTTGCTTCCAAGTGGTTGTGGATTGGCATGGGTTATACCTTACACCAGTAGATAACGGCATGTTCGCTATGGCAACTGGGACGCCATTTGAATTCAAGTGGTACCACCACAGATTGTTCTATGCCATCGCAGTCACCATGGCGGCGTTACTTAGCGTCAAAACGGCATCGCAGCCACCATCGCAAAACCAGTGTTTTCTATTAGTGTGAGCTGCCTCTGTACAATATGGCATCCATACTGCGACTGATCAAGCACGAGGAACAATGCCGACGGCTGTCAGTCTGCGAGGCACCAGGGCATGGAATGTGGCAAACGGATTGTCGAGATGACGAGGACAAGGCCCAGCGAGACAAGCAATAACCTTTGAAGTTCGTACCAATCGTTGCCATGTGATCAGTTTATGTAGTTGTGGTGCAGCCCAGTTGGAGAAATTCGAGGATGGCTTCCGTTGAACTGATTTACGGACAGTGCTGGAGCTATTTTCAGTGGCACCACCTCCAGCCGCTGCAACTGCTGAAAGACTGTCGACCGAGTGTTTGACCAACACGGCTTGCTGCAGTTATGGCCCCGTTTAGAGGCCGCGACATGGAAAAATGGCACGTCTGCCAGTAACGCTTTGCACAAAAAAATTCTGTATTTTGGTATGTTTGTGTGTGGAGGAGACACTGATCACCCTCCACGACAATCCGACGCCACAAGAAGCCGGGGTGGCGCCCTCGGCGCACAGCGCACCATGCGCAATATCCCATAATGGCTGAAGTTCATTGGAGACATTCGCTGTGGCACGGTCGCCAGAACTGGGGACACTGTCCGTTGCGCTCTCATGGGGAGCTTGGGGCCACACTCCATGATGCGGTAGGGATGGCATAAAAATGTTGCGGGTGGTGTCCCCCAGGGACTCTATTCAGGTCAGTAGTTTGAGAGACTGCAGTCCATTCAGAGAAGATCCCGTTCTGCTAACAGGATGGCAATATGGAGAGCAAACCTGCCATGTCGGCGATGTTCACTGAGTCAACATGATCCTCACCAAGATGGATCTTAGTGGGATCGCAAAACAAGGAAAGAAGAGCACAATTTCGCTATGCCAATTGCGATACCATTTTGACATTATGTGGTGTCATCACAGTGGTTGGGATGGCACAAATGTTGCTGCGACGACATCAATTGATCGATGATCAATTGGCAAGAAATGATATTATCTAGAAGTGAATCACCACCAAGATTGATTGAAAGATGTATGCAATCTCAGGTGGAACTTTTCGTCGTCGCAAGACGCACGGGGTTGGGGATACAAATTGATCCCACAATGATGAGAAATGGCTTTGTTGCCCATTTCAGCATCTGATTCCGAGTCCCTTGGTGAAAGATGGGGTTGGTAACTGCAAAGTTACAGCATCCTCAAAAGAGGACACATGGGGAGAGCAGTGGAAAGTGGTGCTGATGACCTTGGACGCCACAGACACCGCCCCGTGGAGATGTGAAAAACGAGGAATCGGCGGTAATATTACCATTAATGCGGATTGCACGCAATCCTCTTGCCCAAGAGGGAGCGAATGGCAATGGCAGAGTATGGCAGTGGCGTGTTTTCCGTGTCCCCAAGACCGACCGGTTCCCACTGGTTGCTGGAAGAGCAACTGTAGTGGCAATGGCGAGGGGTGATTCGGGGGCCCGAGCGAACAGAGATGTTGGCGAGAGAAGGGAGTCCACGGTGAATGGCTGGTATAAGGTGTGTGATATGTACATAGCGGGTGGGGTGGATCCTTTTTGGGGAGAAGGGACGGTGGGGTGGGAGCTGGGATTATGTCGCAGTATATGTAGAGGAGCAAACCACAATTAACCCCTGTATGAAGGCACACTTCTGCGCCATTATCTATGCGCATTTCAGCATCCTAGGCTATGCCTTTTGGTGAAGGAGAGGGAAGTGCTCTTGAAAGAGAGTGCAACGAGACGATGATCGGCAGCAATTCGGCACAACAGGCATTACGAGAGGATCAGAACAAATGGGTTTCCAAACGAGGAGCAAAGTCAACACACTTTTTGGTGACATTCTGGCGGATACCTGGCCAGGGATTTTACTTTTTCAAATATCTCACGACCCCGAATATGACAGCGGCGGTGCGTGGCAGAGTCGTGATCGCTAGCAGAAAAAAAGTCCTAATAGCACTTTTGCAAACACACGTAAAACACGTTTCATCAAAGTTCTACATGCTAGGAACAAAAAAATAACACAAACCCATAAACTTTGTACACGTTGGAACACGTGCTATTTGGCACTTTTTTTCCTAGTGGATTAAGCATGGACGACTGTCAAACTGAGCCACAATGGCGGCTGATGCAAGTGCGGTGCCATGCCATTGTAGTGGTCAGTACCCGGAACAACGCACAAATGAATTCCTCGGAGCTGAGCTTCTTCACGAATGTGAAGTATGCTCGCAGAAGTAGAAAGTCGGGCAATGATGATGACGCGCAGAGCCTGAAGACGTAAAGGGCAGTGGATGGCACATAAACCCTTACCGTGGCCCCCTAGTCCATTTGGTGGGTGCTTGGTCAATGTCAAATGCCCACGAACTTTTGCACCACTTCATTCCTCGTTCTCAGCAGGGTCATTTTGGTGATCACTCTGATGCTGAATGGACTCTGGCATTCAACGGTTCAGTCCACAGCTGACACCGCAAGACGATCGAGCCATGTGTGATGCGCCGAATGTCGAATCAAATGCAGTAAATGCATTCATTCCTTCTTGGGATAAGCAAGTAAAACCGAGTATTTTAGGACCCGTTGCAGAAACTCTGGCATCATGGACCGCGGTTGACACTGTTTAGGCCATCCCCATAAAGTTGCGGATGGTGAGCTCGGCCAGCTGTGAGCGTTTGAGCGACCATGTGCTTCTATGGCGAAGGCAACATGCGAAAACAAATCGAGCTGGAAAGGTGATCCAAAGGGGCCGGCAGAACAGATAACGCAGAACTCAGACATAGACAACAGTCCGTCGCATTCGCTTGGCTGACCCGCGTAGACGATCTCGCCCAATGCTCAACCCACATTTCTCAACAGACCCTCTTCGTTACCGCAATTACATGTGCACATGCACACTCGTAAGAGTTGTTCGTTCACCAGCACACCTAATCGACAAAAAATGCGTTGATATTACGCAGCGATATTTTGATATTCATATCGACATGTATTCAGGCAGAAATTCTTTGAATTCAACAAATTGCGTTCGAGAAATTCTTTCACCTTGGTCGCCAGATTCACTGCTGCGCCAGAGTCCAGCAATGCTTGCACGGTGGGTGCGTGACCATTCTGGGCGGCGAGCATCAACGCCGTAGACCCTTGCTGCACACACGCAACCAAAAGGGGTCCCTGGGTGTCTGAAAGCTTGTTACGGGGGGGTGCATTACTGAACTTGAGAAAATCTAAGGAAAAGGCTCTACGACACTTGGATGCTCCGAACGACTACATCATGACACCGGCGGCAGTGCCTTACTGTTGCGATAGTCACCATGGTTTTAACTGCTGTTTCAGCTCATCATATGCGTGCTTTGTTGATTCTTATTGATTTTACCATCCTTGTCTTTTGCACAGTTACTTGTTGCTCAGCTGATTCTAAATAGCTCGTTTCTGCGAGCTGACATACATTACTGCCAATGCTATTAGTGGAATCTACTGTTTAAAATGTTCATGCTACTTCTACACTATGTCGCACTATGAATATTTGTTCTGTCGTTGCCGCATCACAACAGTGTGTGCTATATTTAGAAGCTCTCATGTAACCGCGTCTTTTGTTCTTCGTTTACTGTTACCAATAATTTAATATCGTTTCCGTGGTTGATGTGGAAATGCGTACTACAGGATACATGTCGCGCATCGATTGTTGCATGTATGCGTTCACCTGCACGCATTTGCTAAGTACTGAAATCTCATTGCATGTCCCTTACATCAACATGTTGCAGTACAGCAGTGCCTCGCAAGGCAACAAAAACACAGTATTTCATAGACACGAAATTCTTCACCGCCTATGTCCAGTGCTTTGTCGCAGTCAGTCGTCTTTACACCCCCCGATGGCCTCCGTTTTTGCCCCCCAAGCGCCATTACCGCCTGCCTGCCACTACAATAAGGGGACGAACTGCAATGGTGGCATCTGTGTTTTGGGGCCATAATCTGCGTTCCATTCACGATAGCGCGTTTCTGTAAAGCACAAGTAACCCCCAGAATTGCTGAGCACGATCAAGTGCAGCGTCCTCTGATTTGGTGCGCAAAAATTGCCTGTTTGAAATTTGCTCGCATATTTACAAGCCAAACCATGCCACTACCTGAGGCATTGTTGAATCACATTGCTCATAGTTCGCTTGCAAACCGCGTTCCACCAGCCCTGCGCGGCGATGCGTTTTCGAAGCCCAGTGGGAAATTGAACGGAATGCCTTCAGCCTCCAAGCTTGTCAACAGCGGACACAGCTGCACGACACCGGGCACTTACAGTAACTGATGAAACGCCCATATGCTCACGTTCACATAATCGCAAGCACAATTGCACATAATCGCGTTGGGTAAATGCACCCATGTCAAATGTCGACACCAAAAATTACTCGGCTCGCCCCTTCCTCTTGCAACATCAACACTGCGTCCCACGTGCCCCCACTGAGGACGACTGTGCGTTGCACAACGGACATTCTCTACCCAGCGCAGCACGTCTGCCGCCGCTCCCCAGGCGCATAGATGCGCTCGAGCCTTAGAGCTGTGTAGACATTCGATAGGCAGCACCAGAGGCACTTAGCCTGGCGGCCTTGGACATTCCAGGACCTCTAGGTGGTCCGCAAGGCCTCGGGAACGCCCCTTGGGGCAAAAATCAACGCGAGGCCGTTTGCACTGCGTCTTTTTTAGATGCAAATTCACTCACACTATGCATAATTATTTACAAACGACGAGCATGGAAATAAGGCATCGGGCAAGTGCGCCAAAGTTTGCTACAGTACATCGACGTCAGCCAATTTACCAAAGCGCAGATCCCTGAAAAGAACATTTGAACACTCCATACAGAATTTTACAAAGTACTGCATTCAGTGCAGTACAGGCCTCATTGATCAATGCAGTGCACTGGCTGTTGCATGGGTGCCTTTTGGGAAAGTCATGCCAGTTCAGAACAATATTTACGCACCATTAAAGCCGACGAATTGTACACCACTTTATTATAAGTGTTAGTGTTTTGGAATTTTCCTAGAGTCTTCTAAAATTATTCTTACTGTCGATGATCAGTGCACAGTGCTGCTAATATTTTGACATTGTTGTTGCTTATATCTCCAATAGTGTTTATGTCGTTGTTATCGCCATCGCTAATGTGATCGTTACTGTTGATATACAATCTGGAGATGTTCCAGAAAATTATACCGCATCCAGTACAACGGGATGGACGACAATGCCTGAATATCGTGTGGGTTATCATACGTACTGAAAGTAGAAAGTGCAGCGGAACAAGGACTTTCTGCCAACTGTAGAATGGCGTGTTGTTTCGTCATCCTCGAAACGGCGTCGCCGCCAAAGAAAAAAATCCAGGGTACCAACGTCCCCAACAAGGACACCATTCCATGTGAGTTCAGGGATAAAGTCGCAGACGTTGTGCAAAGCCATTGCTGCAACTGAGCATGGACAAAGACGTCCGCAATGCTGCCCATCACCACATTGCAAACAATAAATCTGGCGACGATCGACTGCATGTATCACCGATGCCACTGGGGCATCTGCTGAAGGTGTGCATCAAGATGTGTTTGTCTAATGGCAAGGCAATTGGAGCGACGAGCTGAGCAACGGCGAGCAGCTCGCTGATTGTATCTGACGTATTGCATAGTTCAGGAGAGTGTCAGTGATGCAAAATGTGCAGCACACTGATCTCACGGCCGCCGCCGCTTCCGTGGGCCAATTGGACGGGCTGTGCTTGGCGAGCATGCCCTTGAGACATAAAGTGATTGTGAAAATGTTTCGGAGCGAGTCAGGAGCAGGACGGGGTGCACATCGAGGGTGGGAAAGGGATGAAACAGCCCAACCACAAAAAGGCGATATGGCCAGCAGTGGAAACTGCACAATTTTGGGCGAGAAACTGGTAAAATTGGACATCACCGATTTTTGTCGAATCAACGACAGCCCCGAAATGTGGTATATTGTTGGCCGGGACGGCGTGAGGCGAAATGGTGCTGGTGGAAGGCGGTGAGTGTGAGGAGATTCTGCAGGGCAAGGGTGCATGTCATAAACCACGCTGGCAATGGCGAAAGGTTAGGAGCCTCTATTTTTATGAGTGCTTTTTTTGCTGGCATGGATACACCTGGTGTCCTCAACTGGTAGCCGTGAATATTTGTCGTGTTGATTGCATCCGGTCGCAGGGATTCCTGGCTAAAATAATGTGCAAAAGTACAAGTCGAATTGCCCTAGCGCGCCAGCACGTCGAGGGGAAGAACAGCAGTTCGTGGTACTACAAACGAGACTTGGGGGAGGTGGAAAAGGGGAATTTTGTGGTGGAGCGGCCTGCGACAAGGCACCAATGGCATCGCAGAGAGTGGAAGCGGAAGATATTCTGTTCGCTCAAGACCAATCGATCCACGCCTACTGGTGGAAGAAAGATGGTGGCAGGGATGAGGAGGGTATGGTTCCGGACTAAGGGCGCTGGTCGAGCAAAGGCAGCCGGTGGCGAATGGGGAGAATGGAATCTGCAGTGTGGTGAACGGGGGCAGAATTCGGAAATGGTGCCCAAATCAATAACATCGTCGTCAGGAACAAAGGACGGAGAAATGTCCACAAGTCAGCAAGCGTTGGCAAGGGGGTGGCCGCCGTCCCTCTTCCAACCCTTCTTTGCTTCCGAGCAAGGCGCGAATGCCAATGGACAACGCATAGGCGGCCGTAGTCCTCATTCGCCTCTTTCGTGCTCAACATTGCATAAGGCCGTTATTATTATCCACCCACTAGCGTTATCCATACCCGCCGTTGGGTGCCCCAAACCTCATCAGCACCCAGGACCCGTTGTTACTATCCACCCTAAGTACTGATCCTGCGCCGTTGGGTCACGCTGAATTCATGGGCACATAATGGCTAGCTAGCTGAAGTCAGGGCACTGCTTGCAACTTCTCGCCTATTTTGAGCCGTGGCAATCGAGATACCTTTATGCTGCCAAGCAGCCAAAACCAATTGGAAATGGTCGAGAGGCGGTGGAAGCATTGACGACGTGCGGATCAAATGCAGAGACACCACTATACAGGAAATTTTTGGTAAAGACCATCTCTGGGACGGGCAGAAGAAAGGGAGAAACGTGACGAGTAGCTGCGGGTTTTCATTTTATTGGGGAACGGGAGTACGGAGGCAGAGCGCAATGGCTACGCTTGGGGAAGACCGCACATCGGGGAAATAAGGAGCCTGTGGAAATGCGCATCTTCGTCATTATTGCTTGTAGACATGGTAAAGCCCGTTTGAGATCACATGCAAAATCTTGAGCAGCAGAAGTGCGGGATTTAGCTATGGTGCACATGACTTTGTGCTGCCGCTGACCACATGCTACAAGCGCGTCGGCAACAGTACAAGGGAGGAAGCTTCTATGTTCAATAGTGCGTTTTCCCTGGTGCGGGTATACTTTACGTACGTGAAGCCGCGATCATGAGCATTTTCATATAGACTGCATCTCCTGAGTCCAATTGCCAAATCCATATGCTCAACAATTGAATGTAAACGCAAAGGCCAGGTGTGCGCAGTACATGGGATGGGTGTATTGGTGAGGGAAGGGAGGGCGCAGCGTGAAAGTGAAGTGGTGTCATAATTTTGGCAGGATTAGGAAGCCCCGTTCGAAAGCGCATTGTTAGCCATTACCCATGTAACTTTCGACATCCCATCCTGGGCCCTTTAGGAAAGGGTAGGGCTGCTGAGTTGCTCATCAGAAAAGGACACATCGAGGAGAAAGCCAGTGCAAATCACTGGCAAAGAGGACCAAATGGCACCATTTTCGAACATATATGTATGCATTTCATCAGTGTATGCTAAAATCAAGAAAATGACCAAAAATAACCGTATGTTTTGTACACATTTGAACACGTGTTACTTGGCTCTTTTTTCCTACTGAATCCTGCGGAACAGCCAGTGGCCGCCGCCGCAAGATAATGGGCGAAATAGGATCTCCCAAATACGGTGCGAAATCCACACGCTATTGAGAACATTTTCCCAATACCAGCGCGTCTCACACGGACAGAGCACAACAGCGGCATTGTCACGACCGGTTGCCAGAGCTGAGAATCCTCCATGCCGGCAATTATCCACTGGTCGGGCAGTTGCAACATTCTTCCTTTACGCAAGTTTGGCCAGGCGTGTGGTGCTGTGTGCAGGTGGTCGTGCAGTGAGATTGCTGAGATCTCCACTCCTTCTGGGCGACGCGGTCCCCCCCTGCGGTTGAGCAAGCATGGGCAGCCATGCCAACAGCCGTCAGGCTGCGAGGCCCTGATGAACGGGACATGGTTGGGAGACGACGAGATGGCAAGGAGTGGGGAAGCGAGCCGCGGGTGAGAACCTTTGATGTTTGCAGATGCATCCCATCGACCGAGTGCTGGCCACTACCAGTTGTTGCCTCTGATTGCTTTTGTGGCTGTGGTGGGGCCCAGCTGTAGGGAACTAAGAATGGCATGTGGTTCTTTGACACGCGGAAAGCGCTGCCACAAATTTGAGCAGTGCCATCTCTAGCAACCGCAAACACCGTAAGGCCGTCGACTGCGTGTCGAACAGCACGAGCAGCCGCCGTCGTGCCCCCCTGTATGGGTGATGGCATCGCGAATGGTACCCTGCTTCGTAGTCTCCCACAAACAAGCGGCAGTGTCTGGGGCGTTTTGGATGTTGCATGTGGAGACAGCGTTAGTCACCATCCAGTGGGACAATTCGATCTCAGAGCAAATCCATAGCGATCAGCGTCCCAGACACCCAGCGCACCCCACGCAATACCTCCAAATGCTCTAACCGCATCAGCTGAGGAGACTGGGGGCCGATGTCCCAGGTGTTCGTTACACCGCCCATGATGCAGACGCACGCATTGAGGACACTTGCTTGCGAAACCTTTGCAGCTACCTGGGGGTACCATCTACGACGACATAGGGGTGAAAGAAAATGCACCGTGAGCAGTGTCACCTAAGGGACACAGTCCAGGACAACAATTGGAGTGTCCACAAAGCTTTCAGCGGCCACTCCGGTCCCTTGGCATGAAGGTCAAAAGATGAAAGCGAAGCTGATGAGATGCTGATCAAGCCAACCAGAACAATGTTGATCTTGGTGAAATCGAAGTCAGTGTCAATGCTCTCTTGAAAACATTTTCAATCTCAGTTGGAGACCTTTGTCGCCACAGTGTGCATGGGATCTGTGGGGATACGGATCGATCTCACAGTGATGGGAAAGGGCTTTGCTGCCCATCTCAGCATCTCATCCTGGGTCCCTAGGTTAACGGCGAGACGCCTGAAGGATCAGAAGTTGCCCCAAACTATTGCACAGCAAGGTGGAGAGCAGCAGCATGCAGTGCTGCAGACAATGCCATGGAGTCCACGCCATGTGGAAGTGGACAGGGAGGGTTTTGTGGTAGTGTTTGAATTGCCACAAGGCATGCACGGGGGGGGGGGATAGGTGAGGGCAGAAATGGCAAATTTAATTATGGGCAGAGGCGAAATCGCAAGTCTCCCAAGGAAGGTCCAAAGTGCATGGTCTCAGGCGTCTGCGACAGCATCCATGATGCTAGTCGCAAGCCCTGGGACCACTGCTCTGGTGCTCTCACAGCCAGCTGGAGCAACTGTCCGCGACACCACAAGGATGTGCCCCAGGTGATCTACCCGCAGCGTTCATCAGAGTCTCCACAGTGCACCCCATGTTCCACTTGCATGCAGACTGTGAATTGCATAGCGTGCAAAAAGGAGCAAGTTCGAGCTGACCAAGTCAACAACGGGATCGTCTACCAGATTTATCTTGGTGGAAACGCAATCGGCACCAACGCCAATCTTGGGACGTTAGGAAATTCAACTCGAAGCTCTTGTCGCTGTAAGATGCACAGTGTGTGGTAGATGGATCCATTCGTAAGGGGGAAGGACTCCATTCCCCACTTCACCATGTGCCAATGTCAGTTTCGGGCATTCTATGGCCACACGAGGCACAAACAGCGGGGAACACAAATAGCTCTGCGATTTATGGTGTTCACTTCAGAATCTTATATAGGGTGTCTTGGCAGTGGCCGAGGCTCTTGGAGCACCTTTAAGCGATAGCATTTTGCAAGCGCCGCATCAAGGCGGAGAGCAATGGCACGTGGTGCCACGGAGGAGGCCAAGGGAGCCGTTGTGTGAGGAGCTGCAACGTGAGAAATCCCAGCAGGATGAATCACATGTGGGAGCGGACAGCATGGTTCAATTTCGTGCTCTGGGCGTGGACTAGCCGTTGAGCTCTTAGCTCCATCTGCCAGGAGACAACCCTTGATTCAACTCGCATACAATGTTGAGTTCTCGCACACTTATGCTATTTCACAACAGTGTTCCCTTGTGCAGCAGCACTCTTGCAGGTCGCAGCGGCGGCGGCCTCGAAATGGGACCACCATCCTCAAAATATCCAAAGCTGTGTGGTTCTCTCAAGATGGGGCCAGCTGATTGCACTTGCCCCGAACGACGCGCTTGGCACCTCTCTGGTGTTGCTGCTAAACAAAGAGCGTCACGTCTCATACTGAACTTGTGAAAAGCGACGGGCCATGCATTGACAAGCGTTCAAGGCGTCTTGGGGAGGTATCGAAAATGTTTGATAGCTGAAAAATCTTGTAGGGCAAAGAGCTGGTGGAATATTGTAACGTAGCTGCCCAAGGACAGCTGTGTGAATTTTGATTCTGCATAAATATTGTAAATCGCAGGTGCATGCGTGCACCATGGTCAACCAAGTCTGCACGGCAGTTAGCGAAGCGACCTCGATTAATCGCTGCTCATCCACACCAGCACCAAGCCATGCCATTGCTGTGTAGTGTTAAGCACACATCCGCGAGTTCTCTCGATGCTGTGCTGCACCGTGTCTGCATGCAATTGCAGACATTTCAAAGCATAGAACGGATAATCATCATGCAACGGCACAAGGAGACTGACGACATGGAGGGAGATATGGACAACTGCCCACCATTTTCGCGTTGTCATTTTTCCAAAGCCAACGATTCGAAATTACCCAGTACTTTACTACTCGCTCACAATGGGGACACCGTTGACATCACATTGACATTCAGTGGACCTCACGATAGCGCACAGGAAGGTATCACCAGATAATCGAGTTAAATGCGACGCTTCAATCAAGGAATAAGGCGCATGCAGATGATTTAGTACATAATGTGGTCATTCACAGGCGTGATCTACTACTTTGTTCAATTGGAGAAAATGTCCTTTGGTTTCCCACCTTTGTCGCCAGGTCCACTGCTGCACCAGAGTTCAGTAACGCTTGCACGACGGGTGTGTGGCCCTTCTCAGCAGCCCACGTCAGTGCTGTCGACCCTCCCTGCACACATGCCACCAAAAAGTTTGCTATCAGGGTCTGGAAGTGTTGCTACGACCAATGGAACGTTGTTTCAACAAAATAGTATAAAATTACTTTGTCGTATTCAGTGTTACCCATAACTACCGATGAGCTGTGCTTGTACGTTTTAGGCGCCATCGATGGATACCATATCAAGAAAGCGAATTGCGAAGGTCATATCCGCGTTTGCATCCATACGTGTCTGTCCATTCGTGATTTAACGTGTGTTTCCACACTACACAAACGCGCTCCAGAATTACAGAGCACGATCCCAAATGACCCAGCCACATCGGCGACACTGCTTGGGACGCCGTTCGGGGCGTTCATGCTATTTTGTGCAGCGTGTTGACAGTGTTGAAGACACTGTTTGTGCAGCCCTTGCAGCCAGCTTGGGGCACATCCTTGGTGCTGTAAGGATGGCATAAATTCTTTGCGAATACTGTCCCCCTCATGGGAAGGAAGAAAGCTGTCGTGACGTTGACTTCGCCGACGAGATCGTCAATAATATCGATTCTAGCAGAATTGCAATCAGCACCAAGGCCGATTTGATATTGTGCTCAATCCCAACTAGAAACCTTTGTCACTGCTAGATGGATGGAGATGGGGTGAGGGGAGGCGATTGCACTGATCCCGCTGAATTGCCCTAGCGCGCCAGCACGTCGAGGGGAAGAACAGCAGTTCGTGGTACTACAAACGAGACTTGGGGGAGGTGGAAAAGGGGAATTTTGTGGTGGAGCGGCCTGCGACAAGGCACCAATGGCATCGCAGAGAGTGGAAGCGGAAGATATTCTGTTCGCTCAGGACCAATCGGTCCACGCCTACTGGTGGAAGAAAGATGGTGGCAGGGATGAGGAGGGCATGGTTCCGGACCAAGGGCGCTGGTCGAGCAAAGGCAGCCGGTGGCGAATGGGGAGAACGGAATCTGCAGTGTGGTGAACGGGGGCAGAATTCGGAAATGGTGCCCAAATCAATAACATCGTCGCCAGGAACAAAGGACGGAGAAATGTCCACAAGTCAGCAAGCGTTGGCAAGGGGGTGGCCGCCGTCCCTCTTCCAACCCTTCTTTGCTTCCGAGCAAGGCGCGAATGCCAATGGACAACGCATAGGCGGCCGTAGTCCTCATTCGCCTCTTTCGTGCTCAACATTGCATAAGGCCGTTACTATTATCCACCCACTAGCGTTATCCATACCCGCCGTTGGGTGTCCCAAACCTCATCAGCACCCACGCCCCGTTGCTAGTATCCGCCCTAAGTACTGATCCTGCGCCGTTGGGTCACGCTGAATTTATGGGCACATAATGGCTAGCTAGCTGAAGTCAGGGCACTGCTTGCAACTTCTCGCCTATTTTGAGCCGTGGCAGTGGAGATACCTTTATGCTGCCAAGCAGCCAAAACCAATTGGAAATGGTCGAGAGGCGGGTGGAAGCATTGACGACGTGCGTATCAAATGCAGAGAAACAACTTTACAGGAAATTTTTTGTAAAGGCCATCTCTGGGACGGGCAGAAGAAAGGGAGAAACGTGACGAATAGCTGCGGGCTTTCGTTTTATTGGGGAACGGGAGTACGGAGGCAGAGCGCAATGGCTACGCTTGGGGAAGACCGCACATCGGGGAAATAAGGAGCCTGTGGAAATGCGTATCTTCGTCATTATTGCTTGTAGACATGGTAAAGCCCGTTTGAGATCACATGCAAAATCTTGAGCAGCAGAAGTGCGGGATTTAGCTATGGTGCACATGACTTTATGCTGCCGCTGACCACATGCTACAAGCGCGTCGGCAACAGTACAAGGGAGGAAGCTTCTATGTTCAATAGTGCGTTTTCCCTGGTGCGGGTATACTTTACGTACGTGAAGCCGCGATCATGAGCATTTTCATATAGACTGCATCTCCTGAGTCCAATTGCCAAATCCATATGCTCAACAATTGAATGTAAGAGCAAAGGCCAGGTGTGCGCAGTACATGGGATGGGTGTATTGGTGAGGGAAGGGAGGGCGCAGCGTGAAAGTGAAGTGGTGTCATAATTTTGGCAGGATTAGGAAGCCCCGTTCGAAAGCGCATTGTTAGCCATTACCCATGTAACTTTCGACATCCCATCCTGGACCCTTTAGGAAAGGGTAGGGCTGCTGAGTTGCTCATCAGAAAAGGACACATCGAGGAGAAAGCCAGTGCAAATCACTGGCAAAGAGGACCAAATGGCACCCTTTTCGAACATATATGTATGCATTTCATCAGTGTATGCTAAAATCACGAAAATGACCAAAAATAACCGTATATTTTGTACACATTTGAACACGTGTTACTTGGCTCTTTTTTCCTACTGAATTCTGCGGAACAGCCAGTGGCCGCCGCCGCAAGATAATGGGCGAAATAGGATCTCCCAAATACGGTGCAAAATCCACACGCTATTGAGAACATTTTCCCAATACCAGCGCGTCTCACACGGACAGAACACAACAGCGGCATTGTCACGACCGTTTGTCAGAGCTGAGAGTCCTCCATGCCGGCGATTATCCACTGGTCGGGCAGCTGCAACACTCTTCCTTTATGCAAGTTTGGCCAGGCGTGTGGTGCTGTGTGCAGGTGGTCGTGCAGTGAGATTGCTGAGATCTCCACTCCTTCTGGGCGACGCGGTCCCCCCCTGCGGTTGAGCAAGCATGGGCAGCCATGCCAACAGCCGTCAGGCTGCGAGGCCCTGATGAACGGGACATGGTTGGGAGACGACGAGATGGCAAGGAGTGGGGAAGCGAGCCGCGGGTGAGAACCTTTGATGTTTGCAGATGCATCCCATCGACCGAGTGCTGACCACTACCACTTGTTGCCTCTGATTGCTTTTGTGGCTGTGGTGGGGCCCAGCTGTAGGGAACTAAGAATGGTATGTGGTTCTTTGACACGCGGAAAGCGCTGCCACAAATTTGAGCAGTGCCATCTCTGGCAACCGCAAACACTGCAAGGCCGTCGACTGTGTGTCGATCAGCACGAGCAGCCGCCGTCATGGCCCCCGTATTGGTGATGACATCGCGAATGGTACCCTGCTTGGTAGTCTGTCACAAACAAGCTGTAGTGTCTGGGGCGTTTTGGGTGTTGCATGTGGAGACAGCGTTAGTCACCATCCAGTGGGACAATTCGATCTCAGAACAAATCCACAGCGATCAGCGTCCTAGACACCCAGCGCACCCCACGCAATACCTCCAAATGCTCTAACCGCATCAGCTGAGGAGACTGGGGGCCGATGTCCCAGGTGTTCGTTACACCGCCCATGATGCAGTCGCGCGCATTGAGGACATTGCTCGCGAAACCTTTGCAGCCACCTGGGGGTACCATCTACGACGACGCCTGAAGGTTCAGAAGTTGCCCCAAACTATTGCACAGCAAGGTGGAGAGCAGCAGCATGCAGTGCTGCAGGCAATGCCATGGAGTCCACGCCATGTGGAAGTGGACAGGGAGGGTTTTGTGGTAGTGTTTAAATTGCCACAAGGCATGCACGGGGGGGATAGGTGAGGGCAGGAATGGCAAATTTAATTCTGGGCAGAGGCGAAATCGCAAGTCTCCCAAGGAAGGTCCAAAGTGCATGGTCTCAGGCGTCTGCGACAGCATCCATGATGCTAGTCGCAAGCCCTGGGACCACTGCTCTGGTGCTCTCACAGCCAGCTGGAGCAACTGTCCGCGACACCACAAGGATGTGCCCCAGGTGATCTACCCGCAGCGTTCATCAGAGTCTCCACAGTGCACACCATGTTCCACTTGCATGCAGACTGTGAATTGCATAGCGTGCAAAAAGGAGCAAGTTCGGGCTGACCAAGTCAACAACGGGATCGTCTACCAGATTTATCTTGGTGGAAACGCAACCGGCACCAACGCCAATCTTGGGACGTGAGGAAATTCAACTCGAAGCTCTTGTCGCTGTAAGATGCACAGTGTGTGGTGGATGGATCCATTCGTAAGGGGGAAGGACTCCATTCCCCACTTCAGCATGTGCCAATGTCAATTTCGAGCACTCTATCCTCGTGCCTTTCATGAACTTCGCATCCGGTAATAATAGTTACGGGGCAAACTTTTTCATTTGCCACACGTGCTTGTGGAGTGGCATGGATCATACCTGGCACCAGCAGAAGAAGGCATGTTTGCTGTGTCAGCTGGTACGCCAGTTGACGCTAAGTGATACCACCGTAGCTAGTTCTATGCCATCGTAATCACTCTGGCGGCATCACTTAGTGCCAAAACGGCGTCGCAGTCACCATCGCAAAACCAGAGTTTTCTATTGGTGTGAACCGCCCCTGTACAATATGGTATCCACCCTGCGATCGATAAAGGACGAGGAACAATGCCGATGGCTGTCAGTCTGCGAGGCACCGGGGCATGGAATGTGCAGTTTATGAAATTGTGGTGTAGTTCAGTTGGAGTAATCTGAGGATGGCTTCCATTGACCTGACGCACGGACAGCGCCCGCGCCATTTTCAGCGGCGCCATCTCCAGTCGCTGCAACTGCCAAAAGACTGTTGACCGAGTGTTTGACTAACACGACTTGCTGCAGTTACGGCACCGCTTAGTAGCCACGACATGGCAAAATGGCACATCTGCCAGCAACTCTCTGCACAAACAAATTCCGAGATTTGAGGTATTCTGGCATGTTTGTGTGTGGAGGGAACACTGATCACCCTTCATGAGAATTTGAAGCCACAAGCAGCCGGAGTAGCGCCTTGGGACACGGCCACCACGCGCAATATCCCATAATGGCCGAGGTGCATTGGAGACATTCCTTGTGGCACGGTCGCCGGCACTGGGGACACTGTCCATTGCGCTCTCACAGGGCCCTGGGGGGCACCCTTCCCGACGCAATAGTGATGGCGTAAAAATGTCGAGGGTGGTGTCCCCCCAGAATTCTATTCAGGACGGTAGTTTGAGAGACTGCAATCCATTCAGAAAACATCCCGTTCTGCTAACAGAATGACCATATGGAGAGCAAACCTGCCATGTTGGCGATGTTGACCAAGTCAACATGGTTCTCAACAGGACGGACCTTGGTGGAATCGCAATAACTAGCAAATAAATAACAGTTTCATTATGCCAATTGCTGTACCATTTGGACAATATGTGGCGTCACCACAGTGATTGGGATGGCACAAAAGCATATACGACGACATCGATTGATCGGTGATCAATCTGCAAAGAATGACATTCTCCACAAGTGAACCACCAATATTGATTGAAGGACGTGTCCAATCTCAACTGGAAGTCTTCGTCACCACAACATGCACGGGGTTTGGGAGATACAAATTGATCCCACAGTGATGGGAAATGGCTTCGTTGCCCATTTCCCATTCCGAGTCCCTTGGAGATGGGTGGGTTGGTAACTGCAAAATTTCGGCGCATTCGAAGAGGAAGCGTTGGGAAAGCAGTGGCAAGTGGTGCTGATGACCTTGGACGCTACTGACGCCGCTCTGTGCATAGGGGAATCGGCAGTGGTGCGGACAGCATGCAATCCTCTTGCGGGAATGAGTGGCATGGCAGACAATGGCAGAGGCATACTTTCCTTGTGCCCAAGAACCATCTGTCCCCACTGGTTGCTGGAAGAACAAGGGGAATGGCAACAGCGAGGGGCGATTCAAAAGCCCGAATGAACACGGCACATTTGTACCTTATGGGAAGGCCACACCACCTCAGAACAATATTTACGAACCAATGAAGCCGACGAACTGTGCACCACTTTATTATACTACCTCCGTCCCAAATTAATTGTCGTCGATTTAAAAGGCTAAATTGTTATAAGGACAGCATCAGAATTTCAAAACAAGGTCAAAATCGGAAAGATTGCATCTCAAAACCCTTGACTATTAATTTTCAAGAAGGGAAAGTGAGACATTACGCTTCTGAGCGCAAGGCGAAGTTAAATTTTGGTCATTTTCGACCCCAAATATTGAGATTTACTATGTAGAAAGACCCTTGATACAATGTACTGTTAAACCCTCAACACTTAATGGCTTGACTTTAAATTCTTTTGATATACTTGTAACTCGAAATCACAACCGTAGGCGAAATTTCACCGAAAACAGGTGCAGGCATGATGGACAAATAATGCCCCAAAATCATGGACGACAATTAATTTGGGACAGGGGAAGTAAGTGCCAGTGTTTTGGTATTTCCCTAGTGTTTTTCTAAAATTATTTTTACTGTCGATGATCAGTGCACTGTGCTGCTAATATTCTGGCATTGTTGTTGCTTCTATCTCCAATTTTGTTTATGCCGTTGTTACTACCATCACTAATATGACTGTTACTGTTGATATGCAATCTGGAGATGTTCCAGAAAATTATACCGCAACCAGTACAACGTTATGGACGACAATGCCTGACTATCGTGCGGATTATCATACGTACTGAAAGTGAAGAGTGCAGCGGAACAAGGACTTTCTGCCAACAGTAGAATGGCATGTTGTTTGGTCATCTTCGAAATAGCGTCGCCGCCAAAAAAAGCACAGGGTACCAACATCTCCAACAAGGACATCATTCCATGTGAATTGAGGGATAAAGTCGCAAATGTTGTGCAACGCCATTGCTGCAACTGAGCATGGACAAAGGCGTCCGCAATGCTCCCATCACCCATCACAACATTGCAAACAATGAAACTGGCGATGATTGACTGGATGTATCACCGATGCCACTGGGGCATCTGCTGAAGGTATGCATCAAGATGCATTTGTTTAATGGCAAGGCAGTTGGAGCGACAAGCTGAGCAACAGCGAGCGGCTCGTTAATTGTATCTGACGTATTGCATGGTTCAGGAGAGCGTTCGTGATGCAAAATGCGCAGGACACTGATCTCACGGCCACCGCCACTCCTGTGGGCCAATTGGACGGGTGATGCTTGGCGAACATGCCCGCTAATCGAAATCTTGAGACATGGAATGATTGTGAGAATATCTTGGAGCAAGCCTGGAGCAGGACGGGGTGCGCATCGAGGCTGGGAAGGGGATGAGACAGCCCAACCACAAATGGGCAGCAGCGGAAACTGCCCAATTTTGGGGAAGAAACTGGTAAATCTGGCAATCCACGATTCTCGAATCAACAACAGCCCCAAAACGTGGTATATTGTTGGCCGGACGGCGTGAGGCGAGATGATGCTGGTGGAAGGCGGTGGGGGTGGGGGGATTCTGCAGGCCAAGGGTGCATGTCATAAGCCATGCTGGCAATGGTGAAAGGGTAGGAGCCTCTGTTTTCCCGAGTGCTTGTTTTGCTGGCGAGGATATGCCCGGTGTCCTTGACTGGTAGCCATGAATATTTTTCGTGTAGATTGCATACAGTTGGCATGACGGTCGAAGCGATTCCTGGCTAAATAATGTGCAAAAGTACAAGTCGAATGCACACAGTGCGTGCAGTGAGTTCTGCATCGGGGAGAAGGGATTTTGGTAGGATTGGCGAGTCCCTTGATGGAAGGCGTATTGCAATGCCATTCTCTTTGCACATTTTGAGCATCCAATTCTGTGCCTTTTGGCCGAGGACGGGGTTGCTGCAGTAAAGTTGAAAGAGGGCACGTGGATGTGAAGGCCGGCCGCAATTTAGCAAAGCAGGCAATGGACGACACCGCAAGAGAACTGAACTGAGCCAAACGGGGTTTGCCTCATGAGGAGCAAAGCCAGCAGGCTGTTGAAAGCACTGCGGCATCAATCTGTCCTGGTTTTCAGCATCCCAATGCCTCTCATGCGGACAACCCACAGCATCAGTGCTGCCAGCGCATAGTGCTGGTTGATTCCTGGAGGATTGCAACATCGAGCCACAGTCCCACCCATGCAAGTGCGGTGCTCAGGTGCAGTATTAGACAATGCATGCAAACGAATTCAATCAGTGTTGCACTTCACCATGAATGCGGTGTGTGCACGTGGAATAGAAAATCGAGCAGCGGCATTTGCATCCAGAAGCTGTCAAAGCGACAAGGCAGTGCACGGTGAAGAACCCTCGAGCGCCGCTGTCTCGTCAGTTTGGGTAGTTGTTTTATCAATGACAAAAGTAATGCACTTTCGCAGCACTTTCTGTGTTGTTCTCAACAAAATCATTTTGTTCATCACCATGACGCCCAACAGATCTCTACATTAAACGGTTCGGTGTTGGCACTACAAGATGATTGAACCACATGTTATGCACCAAATATCAAAGCAAATGCAGTGGGCGCACCCATATTTGCTTGTGATGTGATATTATATTGGAACAAAACGCTTTCTTTTCCCATTGTGAACGCTCTAATTAGCACAATGGACAGCGCCTGCAGTGGCAATGTATACCATGGCACTGTGGATGGTGCCCGTGGACAGTTGTAAGCACTTCCACGACCTTTTACTCTCGTCATAAATGGACGACGTGGATCAAAAATCGAGCAAGAATGGTCATTTTTCCGAAGCCAACGATTCGAAATTACCCAGTACTTTACTACTCGCTCACAATGGGGACACCGTTGACATCACATTGACATTCAGTGGACCTCACGATAGTCCACTGGAAGGTATCACCCGATAATAGAATTAAATGCGACGCGTCAAACAAGGAATAAGGCGCATGCAGATGATTTAGTACATAATGTGGTCATTCACAGGCGTGATCTGCTACTTTGTTCAATTGGAGAAAATATCCTTTGGTTTCCCACTTTTGTCGCCAGGTCCACTGCTGCGCCAGAGTTCAATAATGCTTGCACGACGGGTGTGTGGCCCTTCTCAGCAGCGAACGTCAGTGCTGTCGACCCTCCCTGCACACATGCCACCAAAAAGTTTGCTATCAGGGTCTGGAAGTGTTGCTACGACCAATGGAACGTTGTTTCAACAAAATAGTATAAAATTACTTTGTCGTATTCAGTGTTACCCATAACTACCGATGAGCTGTGCTTGTACGTTTTAGGCGCCATCGATGGATACCATATCAAGAAAGCGAATTGCGAAGGTCATATCCGCGTTTGCATCCATACGTGTCTGTCCATTCGTGATTTAACGTGTGTTTCCACACTACACAAACGCGCTCCAGAATTACGGAGCACGATCCCAAATGACCCAGCCACATCGGCGACACTGCTTGGGACGCCGTTCGGGGCGTTCATGCTATCTTGTGCAGCGTGTTGACAGTGTTGAAGACACTGTTTGTGCAACCCTTGCAGCCAGCTTGGGGCACATCCTTGGTGCTGTAAGGATGGCATAAATTCTTTGCGAATACTGTCCCCCTCATGGGAAGGAAGAAAGCTGTCGTGACGTTGACTTCGCCGACGAGATCGTCAATAATATCGATTCTAGCAGAATTGCAATCAGCACCAAGGCCGATTTGATATTGTGCTCGATCCCAACTAGAAACCTTTGTCACTGCTAGATGGATGGAGATGGGGTGAGGGGAGGCGATTGCACTGATCCCGCAAAGCTGCTGAATTGCCCTAGCGCGCCAGCACGTCGAGGGGAAGAACAGCAGTTCGTGGTACTACAAACGAGACTTGGGGGAGGTGGAAAAGGGGAATTTTGTGGTGGAGCGGCCTGCGACAAGGCACCAATGGCATCGCAGAGAGTGGAAGCGGAAGATATTCTGTTCGCTCAAGACCAATCGGTCCACGCCTACTGGTGGAAGAAAGATGGTGGCAGGGATGAGGAGGGCATGGTTCCGGACCAAGGGCGCTGGTCGAGCAAAGGCAGCCGGTGGCGAATGGGGAGAATGGAATCTGCAGTGTGGCGAACGGGGGCAGAATTCGGAAATGGTGCCCAAATCAATAACATCGTCGCCAGGAACAAAGGACGGAGAAATGTCCACAGGTCAGCAAGCGTTGGCAAGGGGGTGGCCGCCGTCCCTCTTCCAACCCTTCTTTGCTTCCGAGCAAGGTGCGAATGCCAATGGACAACGCATAGGCGGCCGTAGTCCTCATTCGCCTCTTTCGTGCTCAACATTGCATAAGGAAAAGGCCGTTATTATTATCCACCAACTAGCGGTATCCATACCCGCCTTTGGTTGCCCCAAACCTCATCAGCACCCACGACCCGTTGTTAGTATCCGCCCTAAGTACCGATCCTGCGCCGTTGGGTCACGCTGAATTCATGGGCACGTAATGGCTAGCTAGCTGAAGTCAGGGCACTGCTTGCAACTTCTCGCCTATTTTGAGCCGTGGCAATGGAGATACCTTTATGCTGCAAAGCAGCCAAAACCAATTGGAAATGGTGGAGAGGCGGGTGGAAGCATATTGACGACGTGCGGATCAAATGCAGAGAAACCACTATACAGGAAATTTTTGGTAAAGGCCATCTCTGGGACGGGCAGAAGAAAGGGAGAAACGTGACGAGTAGCTGCGGGTTTTCATTTTATTTGGGAACGGGAGTACGGAGGCAAAGCGCAATGGCTACGCTTGGGGAAGACCACGCATTGGGGAAATAAGGAGCCTGTGGGAATGCGTATCTTCGTCATTATTGCTTGTAGACATGGTAAAGCCCGTTTGAGATCACATGCAAAATCTTGAGCAGCAGAAGTGCGGGATTTAGCTATGGTGCACATGACTTTGTGCTGCCGCTGACCACATGCTACAAGTGCGTCGGCAACAGTACAAGGGAGGAAGCTTCTATGTTCAATAGTGCGGTTTCCCTGGTGCGGGTATACTTTACGTACGTGAAGCCGCGATCATGAGCATTTTCATATAGACTGCATCTCCTGAGTCCAATTGCCAAATCCATATGCTCAACAATTGAATGTAAGAGCAAAGGCCTGGTGTGCGCAGTACATGGGATGGGTGTATTGGTGAGGGAAGGGAGGGCGCAGCGTGAAAGTGAAGTGGTGTCATAATTTTGGCAGGATTAAGAAGCCCTGTTCGAAAGCGCATTGTTAGCCATTACCCATGTAACTTTCGACATCCCATCCTGGACCCTTTAGGAAAGGGTAGGGCTGCTGAGTTGCTCATCAGAAAAGGACACATCGAGGAGAAAGCCAGTGCAAATCACTGGCAAAGAGGACCAAATGGCACCCTTTTCGAACATATATATATGCAGTTCATCAGTGTATGTTAAAATCACGAAAATGACCAAAAATAACCGTAAACTTTGTACACATTTGAACACGTGTTACTCGGCTCTTTTTTCCTACTGAATTCTGCGGAACAGCCAGTGGACGCCGCCGCAAGATAATGGGCGAAATAGGATCTCCCAAATACGGTGCGAAATCCACACGCTATTGAGAACATTTTTCCAATACCAGCGCGTCTCACACGGACAGAACACAACAGCGGCATTGTCACGACCGTTTGACAGAGCTGAGAATCCTCCATGTCAGCAATTAGCCACTGGTCGGGCAGTTGCAACATTCTTCCTTTATGCAAGTTTGGCCAGGCGTGTGGTGCTGTGTACAGGTGGTCGTGCAATGAGATTGCTGAGATCTCCACTCCTTCTGGGCGACGCAGTCCCCCCCTGCGGTTGAGCAAGCATGGGCAGCGATGCCAACAGCCGTCAGGCTGCGAGGCCCTGATGAACGGGACATGATTGGGAGATGACGAGATGGCAAGGAGTAGGGAAGCGAGACGCGGGTGAGAACCTTTGATGTTTGCAGATGCATCCCATCGACCGAGTGCTGACCACTACCAGTTGTTGCCTCTGATTGCTTTTGTGGCTGTGGTGGGGCCCAGCTGTGGGGAGCTAAGAATGGCATGTGGTTCTTTGACACGCGGAAAGCGCTGCCACAAATTTGAGCAGCGCCATCTCTAGCAACCGCAAACACCGCAAGGCCGTCGACTGTGTGTCGATCAGCACGAGCAGCAGCCGTCATGCCCCCCGTATGGGTGATGACATCGCGGATGGTACCCTGCTTGGTAGTCTCTCACAAACAAGCTGTAGTGTCTGGGGCGTTTTGGATGTTGCATGTGGAGACAGCATTAGTCACCATCCAGTGGGACAATTCAATCTCAGAACAAATCCACAGCGATCAGCGTCCCAGACACCCAGCGCACCCCACGCAATACCTCCAAATGCTCTAACCGCATCAGCTGAGGAGACTGGGGGCCGATGTCCCAGGTGTTCGTTACACCGCCCATGATGCAGTCGCACGCATTGAGGACACTGCTTGCGAAACCTTTGCAGCCACCTGGGGTTACCATCTACGACGCCATAGGGGTGAAAGAAAATGCATCGTGAGCAGTGTCACCTAAGGGACACAGTCCAGGACAACAATTGGAGTGTCCACAAAGCTTTCAGCGGCCACTCCGGTCCCTTGGCATGATGATCAAAAGATGAAAGCGAAGTTGATGAGATGCTGATCAAGCCAACCAGAACAATGTTGATCTTGGTGAAGTCGAAGTCAGTGTCAATGCTCTCTTGAAAACATTTTCAATCTCAGTTGGAGATCTTTGTCGCCACAGTGTGCATGGGATCTGTGGGGATACGGATCGATCTCACAGTGATGGGAAAGGGCTTTGCTGCCCATCTCAGCATCTCATCCTGGGTCCCTAGGTTAACGGCGAGATGCCTGAAGGATCAGAAGTTGCCCCAAACTATTGCACAGCAAGGTGGAGAGCAGCAGCATGCAGTGCTGCAGACAATGTCATGGAGTCCACGCCATGTGGAAGTGGACAGGGAGGGTTTTGTGGTTGAATTGCCACAAGGCATGCACGGGGGAGGATAGGTGAGGGCAGAAATGGCAAATTTAATTCTGGGCAGAGGCGAAATCGCAAGTCTCCCAAGGAAGGTCCAAAGTGCATGGTCTCAGGCGTCTGCGACAGCATCCATGATGCTAGTCGCAAGCCCTGGGACCACTGCTCTGGTGCTCTCACAGCCAGCTGGAGCAACTGTCCGCGACACCACAAGGATGTGCCCCAGGTGATCTACCCGCAGCGTTCATCAGAATCTCCACAGTGCACACCATGCACTAGTAGAAAACAGCATGCTTGCGATACCATTTTGACACAAATTGATGCCATCACAGCCACTTTGTATGCCATCACTATCACTGTGATGGCATCATTTTGTGTCAAAATGGCATCGCAGTTGGCATCGCAAACATGCCGTTTTCTGCCAGTGATGTTCCACTTGCATGCAGACTGTGAATTGCATAGCGTGCAAAAAGGAGCAAGTTCGAGCTGACCAAGTCAACAACGGGATCGTCTACCAGATTTATCTTGGTGGAAACGCAATCGGCACCAACGCCAATCTCGGGACGTGAGGAAATTCAACTCGAAGCTCTTGTCGCTGTAAGATGCACAGTGTGTGGTGGATGGATCCATTCGTAAGGGGGAAGGACTCCATTCCCCACTTCAGCATGTGCCAATGTCAATTTCGAGCACTCTATCCTCGTGCCTTTCATGAACTTCGCATCCGGTAATAATAGTTACGGGGCAAACTTTTTCATTTGCCACACGTGCTTGTGGAGTGGCATGGATCATACCTGGCACCAGCAGAAGAAGGCATGTTTGCTGTGTCAGCTGGTACGCCATTTGACGCTAAGTGATACCACCGTAGCTAGTTCTATGCCATCGTAATCACTCTGGCGGCATCACTTAGTGCCAAAACAGCGTCGCAGTCACCATCGCAAAACCAGAGTTTTCTATTGGCGTGAACCGCCCCTGTACAATATGGTATCCACCCTGCGATCGATAAAGGACGAGGAACAATGCCGATGGCTGTCAGTCTGCGAGGCACCGGGGCATGGAATGTGCAGTTTATGAAATTGTGGTGTAGTTCAGTTGGAGTAATCTGAGGATGGCTTCCATTGACCTGACGCACGGACAGCGCCCGCGCCATTTTCAGCGGCGCCATCTCCAGTCGCTGCAACTGCCAAAAGACTGTTGACCGAGTGTTTGACTAACACGACTTGCTGCAGTTACGGCACCGCTTAGTAGCCACGACATGGCAAAATGGCACATCTGCCAGCAACTCTCTGCACAAACAAATTCCGAGATTTGAGGTATTCTGGCATGTTTGTGTGTGGAGGGAACACAGATCACCCTTCACGAGAATTTGAAGCCACAAGCAGCCGGAGTAGCGCCCTGGGACATGGCCACCACGCGCAATATCCCATAATGGCCGAGGTTCATTGGAGACATTCCCTGTGGCACGGTCGCTGGCACTGGGGACACTGTCCATTGCGCTCTCACAGGGCCCTGGGGGGCACCCTTCCCGATGCAATAGTGATGGCGTAAAAATGTCGAGGGTGGTGTCCCCTAAGGACTCTATTCAGGTCAGTAGTTTGAGAGACTGCAATCCATTCAGAAAACATCCCGTTCTGCTAACAGAATGACCGTATGGAGAGCAAACCTGCCATGTTGGCGATGTTGACTAAATCAACATAGTCCTTAACAGGATGGACGTTGGTGGAATCGCCATAACTAGCAAGAAAAAACAGTTTCGTTATGCCGGCTGCTATGCCATTTTGACACCATGTGGCGTCATCACAGTGATTGGCATGGCACAAAGGTAGCTGCGACGATTGATCGATGATCAATATGCAAAGAATGACATTCTCCACAAGGGAATCAACAACGAGATTGATTGAAAGATGTGTCCAATCTGAACTGGAAGTTTTCGTCACGGAGAGATGCGCGGGGCTTGGGAGACACAAATTGATCCCACAGTGATGGGAAATGGCTTCGTTGCCCATTTCCCATTCCGAGTCCCTTAGTGAAGGGTGGGCTGGTAACTGCAAAGTTTCAGCGCATTCGAAAGAGGACGCGTTGGGAAAGCAGTGGCAAGTGTTGCTGATGACCGTGGACGCTACTGACACCGCTCTGTGTATAGGTGAAAACTGGGGAATCGGCAGTAATGCGGATTGCATGCAATCCTCTTGCGGGAATGAGTGGAATGGCAGACAAAGGCAGTGGCATATTTTCCTTGTGCCCAATAATGATCGGTCCCCACAAGTTGCTGGGAGAGCAACGGGAATGGCAACAGCAAGAGGCGATTCAAAAGCTCGAGTGAACATGACACATTGTTACCTTTTGGGAAAGCCACGCCACCTCAGAACAATATTTACGCACCATTAAAGCCGACGGATTGTACACCACTTTAGTACAACTGTTAGTGTTTTGGAATTTCCTTAGTGTAATTCTAAAATTATTTTTACTGTCGATGGTCAGTGCACAGTGCTGCTAATATTGTGGCATTGTTGTTGCTTCTATCTCCAATATTGTTTATTTCGTTGTTGCCGCCATCACTAATGCGACTGTTACTGTTGATATGCAATCTGGAGACGTAGCAGAAAATTGTAACACAACCAGTACAACGATATGGAAGGTAATGTCTGACTATCATGTTGGTTATCATACGTACTCAAAGTAGAAAGCGCAGTGGAACAAGGGCTTTCTGCCAACAGTAGAATGGCGTGTTGTCTGGTCATCCTGGAAATAGCTTCGCCGCCAACGTTCCCAACAAGGGCATCATTTCATGTGAGCTCAGGGATAAAGTCGCAGGCGTTGTGCAAAGCCATTGCTGCAGGTGAGCATGAACAAAGACGTCTGCAATGCTGCCCATCACAACACTGCAAACAATGAAACTGGCGGTGATTGACTGGATGTATCACCAATGCCACTAAGGCATCTGCTGATGGTGTGCATCAAGATGCATTTGTCTAATGGCAAGGCAGTTGGAGCGACAAGCTGAGCAACGGCGAGCGGCTCGCTACTTGTATCTGACATATTGCATGGTTCAGGAGAGTGTTCGTGATGCAAAATGCCCACCACACTGATCTCAAGGCCGCCGCTGCTTCCGTGGGCCAATTGGACTGGCCATGCCTCCCGAACATGCACATTGCATGAAATCTTGAGACATGAAGTGATTGTGAGAATATCTCGGAGAGAGCCCGGAGCTGGACGGGGTGCACGTCAAGGGTGGGAAGGGGATGAGAAAAGCCAACCACGAAAAGGCGATATGGGCAGCAGCGGAAACTGCCCAATTTTGGGGAAGAAACTGGTAAATCTGGCAATCCACGATTCTTGTCGAATCAACAACAGCCCCAAAACGTGGTATATTGTTGGCCGGACGGCGTGAGGCGAGATGATGCTCGTGGAAGGCGGTGGGGGTGGGGGGATTCTGCAGGCCAAGGGTGCATGTCATAAGCCATGCTGGCAATGGTGAAAGGGTAGGAGCCTCTGTTTTCCCGAGTGCTTGTTTTGCTGGCGAGGATATGCCTGGTGTCCTTGACTGGTAGCCATGAATATTTTTCGTGTAGATTGCATACAGTTGGCATGACGGTCGAAGTGATTACTGTCTAAAATAATGTGCAAAAGTACAAGTCGAATGCACACAGTGCGTGCAGTGAGTTCTGCACCGGGGAGAAGGGATTTTGGTAGGATTGGCGAGTTCCTTGATGGAAGGCGTATTGCAATGCCATTTTCTTTGCACATTTTGAGCATCCAATTCTGTGCCTTTTGGCCGAGGATTGGGTTGCTGCAGTAACGTCTAAAGAGGGCACGGGTATGTGAAGGCCGGCCACAATTCAGCAAAGCGGGCAATAGATGACACCGCAAGAGAACTGAACTGAGCCAAACGGGGTTTGCCTAATGAGGAGCAAAGCCAGCAGGCTGTTGAAAGCACTGCGGCATCAATCTGTCCTGGTTTTCAGCATCTCAATGCCTTTCATGCGGACAACCCACAGCAGCAGTGCTGCCAGCGCATAGTGCTGGTTGATTCCTAGAGGATTGCAACATCGAGCCACAGTCCCACCAGTCCCACAGTCCCACAGTCCCACAGTCACATGCTAGTGCGGTGCTCAGCTGCAGCATTAGACAATGCATGCAAACGAATTCAATCATCACCATGAATGCGGTGTATGCACGTGGAATAGAAAATCGAGCAGCGGCGTTAGCATCCAGAGGCCGTCAAAGCGACAAGGCAGTGCACGGGGAAGAACCCTTGAGCGCGGCTGTCTTGTCAGCTTGGGTAGTTATTTTATCAATGACAAAAGTAATGCCCTTTCGCAGCACTTTCTGTGTCGTTCTCAACAGGATAATTTTGTTCATCACCATGACGCCCAACAGACCTCTACATTAAACGGTTCGGTGTTGGCACTACAAGATGATTGAACCACATGTTATGCACCAAATATCAAAGCAAATGCAGTGGGCGCACCCATATCTGCTTGTGATGTGATATTATATTGGAACAAACCGTTTTCTCTTCCCATTGTGAACGCTCTAATTAGCACAATGGACAGTGCCCGCAGTGGCAATGTATACCATGGTATACATATGCCATGGCCATGGCACTCTGGATGGTGCCCGTGGACAGTTGTAAGCACTTCCACAACCTTTTACTCTCGTCATAAATGCACGACGTGGATCAAAAATCGAGCAAGAATGGTGATCCACTAGAGCTAGCAGCAAACCAATGCATTATGCAAGAATGCGCGACTGGACACCACTTTCGCCTTGCAGCCAGAAATTATTTGAGTTCAACACGAACGCATTTGAGTAATTCCTCACCACATTCGCCAGATCCATTGCTGCGCCAGAGTCCAGCAACGCCTGCACGGCGGGTGCGTGACCATTCTGGGCGGCGTACATCAACGCCGTCCACCCTCCCTGCGCACACGCCATCACAAGCTCGTCCTTGGGTATCTGGGAGCGGTATTGTGGTGGATGCATTGCTGAACCCCCCAAAGTCCAAACAAATTGCTCTAATGCACTCGGCTGCTCCAAACAATTGCACATTGATTTCGATGGCAATACCTCGCTGTTTTGGCGATTGCCATTATCTTTACTATTATTTCATCTGCATCCTGTGCATTATTGATTCCACGTTTCTACGAATGAACAAGGACTGCTACCACTATTATTGTGAATGTGCATTATTAAAAATGCCAGTGAGATTTGAAAAATTTGCTCCACGATTACCAACTCGTAATTCGTCATTGCTGCCATGTCGTTGCTACATCGCAAGCAACTTTGCTACACTTGGAAGTGCTCGAAATGCTGCATTGTTATTTATGTTCTTTGTTTATCGTAATTCATATTGTTGTGCCGCTGTCGCTATTAGCTACTTTGGTAATGCGCATCACAGTGTGAACGTGGCGTGCATCATTTTCTGCATTTATGTGCTCAGATACACGCATTGATTCAGCACATGAATCTCATTGTATAACCTTGCACCAAACACCAGCACAAAACGGATTGCCTCATGGACACCAATACTACCAAAATCGTGGGTGCATCTGTCCATTACTTTGTCGTACTCAATACCCATAACGTCACCCCTCGTTACCCACTCGTTACCCATAACTATCGATGAACTGTGCTTGTACGTTTTAGGCGCCATCGATGGATACCATGACAAGAAAGCGAATTGCGAAGGTCATATCCGCGTTTGCATCCACACGTGTCCGTCCATTCGTGATGTAATATTACATTAATGTGTGTTTCCGCACTGCACAGACAAGCCCCAGAATTACAAAGCACCCCATCCCCCATTCCTTATTATTATCCACCCACTAGCGGCATCCATACCCGCCTTTGGGTGCCCCAAACCTCATCAGCACCCACGACCCGTTGTTACTATCCGCCCTAAGTACCGATCCTGCGCCGTTGGGTCACGCTGAATTCATGGGCACATAATGGCTAGCTAGCTGAAGTCAGGGCACTGCTTGCAACTTCTCGCCTATTTTGAGCCGTGGCAATGGAGATACCTTTATGCTGCCAAGCAGCCAAAACCAACTGGAAATGGCCGAGAGGCGGGTGGAAGCATTGACGACGTGCGAATCAAATGCAGAGACACCACTATACAGGAATCTTTTGGTAAAGGCCATCCCTGGGACGGGCAGAAGAAAGGGAGAAACGTGACGAGTAGCCGCGGGTTTTCATTTTATTTGGGAACGGGAGTACGGAGGCAGAGCGCAATGGCTACGCTTGGGGAAGACCACGCATTGGGGAAATAAGAAGCCTGTGGAAATGCGCATCTTCGTCATTTTTGCTTGCACACATGGTAAAGCCCGTTTGAGATTGCATGCAAAATCTTGAGCAGCAGAAGTGCGGGATTTAGCTATGGTGCACATGACTTTGTCCTGCTGCTGACCGCATGCTACAAGTGCGTCGGCAACAGTACAAGGGAGGAAGCTTGTGCTCATGGAGTGGCATGGGTCATACCTGGCACCAGCAGAAGAAGGCGTGTTTGCTATGTCACCTGTTACGCCACTTGACGCTAAGTGACACCACCGTAGCTAGTTCTGTGCCATCGCAATCACTGTGGCGGCATCACTCAGTGTCAAAACGGCGTCGCAGTCACCACCAAAAAACCAGAGTTTTCTATTGGTGTGAACTGCCCCTATACAATATGGTATCCACCCTGCGATCGACAAAAGACGAGGAACAGTGCCGATGGTTGTCAGTCTGCGAGGTACCAGGGCATGGAATGTGCAGTTTGTGTAATTGTGGTGTGGCCCAGTTGGAGTCATCTGAGGGTGGCTTCCATTGATCTGATGCACGGACAGCGCCGGCGCCATTTTTAGTGGCGCCATCTCCTGTCGCTGCCAACAGACTGTTGATCGAGTGTTTGAATAATACGACTTGCTGCAGTTACGGCACCACTTAGAGGCCCCAACGTGGCAAAATGGCACATCTGCTAGTAGCCCTCTGCACAAACAAATTCTGAGAGGTATTCTGGCATGTTTGTGTATGGAGGAGACACTGATCACCCTTCACGAGAATTTGAAGCCACAAGCAGCCGAGATAGCGCCTTGGGAGACAGCCACCATCGCGCAATATCCCATGATGGCCGATGTTCATTGGAGACATTCCCTGTGGCACGGTCGCCAGCACTGGGGACACTGTCCATTGCGCTCTCACAGGGCGCTGGGGGGCACCTTTCGTGACGCATTAGTGACGGCGTAAAACTGTCGAGGGTGGTGTCCCCCAGGGACTCTATTCAGGTCAGTAGTTTGAGAGACTGCAATCCATTCAGAAAACATCCCGTTCTGCTAACAGAATGACCGTATGGAGAGCAAACCTGCCATGTTGGCGATGTTGACTAAATCAACATAGTCCTTAACAGGATGGACGTTGGTGGAATCGCCATAACTAGCAAGAAAAACCAGTCTCGTTATGCCGACTGCTATGCCATTTTGACACCATGTGGCGTCATCACAGTGATTGGCATGGCACAAAGGTAGCTGCGACGATTGATCGATGATCAATATGCAAAGAATGACATTCTCCACAAGTGAATCAACAACGAGATTGATTGAAAGATGTGTCCAATCTGAACTGGAAGTTTTCGTCACGGAGAGATGCGCGGGGCTTGGGAGACACAAATTGATCCCACAGTGATGGGAAATGGCTTCGTTGCCCATTTCCCATTCCGAGTTCCTTGGTGAAGGGTGGGCTGGTAACTGCAAAGTTTCAGCGCATTCGAAAGAGGACGCGTTGGGAAAGCAGTGGCAAGTGTTGCTGATGACCTTGTATGCTACTGACACCGCTCTGTGTATAGGTGAAAACTGGGGAATCGGCAGTAATGCGGATTGCATGCAATCCTCTTGCGGGAATGAGTGGCATGGCAGACAAAGGCAGTGGCATATTTTCCTTGTGCCCAATAATGATCGGTTCCCACAAGTTGCTGGGAGAGCAACGGGAATGGCAACAGCAAGAGGCGATTCAAAAGCCCGAGTGAACATGACACATTGTTACCTTTTGGGAAAGCCACGCCACCTCAGAACAATATTTACGCACCAATAAAGCCGACGGATTGTACACCACTTTATTATAACTGTTAGTGTTTTGGAATTTCCTTAGTGTAATTCTAAAATTATTTTTACTGTCGATGGTCAGTGCACAGTGCTGCTAATATTGTGGCATTGTTGTTGCTTCTATCTCCAATATTGTTTATTTCGTCGTTGCCGCCATCACTAATGCGACTGTTACTGTTGATATGCAATCTGGAGACGTAACAGAAAATTGTAACACAACCAGTACAACGATATGGAAGGTAATGTCTGACTATCGTGTTGGTTATCATACGTACTCAAAGTAGAAAGTGCAGTGGAACAAGGACTTTCTGCCAACAGTAGAATTGCATGTTGTTTCGTCACCCTGGAAATAGCTTCGCCGCCAAAGAAAGAATCCAGGGTACCAACGTCCCCAACAAGGGCATCATTCCATGTGAGCTCAGGGATAAAGTCGCAGGCGTTGTGCAAAGCCATTGCTGCAGGTGAGCATGAACAAAGACGTCTGCAATGCTGCCCATCACAACACTGCAAACAATGAAACTGGCGGTGATTGACTGGATGTATCACCAATGCCACTGGGGCATCTGCTGAAGGTGTGCACCAAGATGCATTTGTCTAATGGCAAGGCAGTTGGAGCGACAAGCTGAGCAACGGCGAGCGGTTCGCTACTTGTATCTGACATATTGCATGGTTCAGGAGAGTGTTCGTGATGCAAAATGCCCAGCACACTGATCTCAAGGCCGCCGCTGCTTCTGTGGGCCAATTGGACTGGCCATGCCTCCCGAACATGCACATTGCATGAAATCTTGAGACATGAAGTGATTGTGAGAATATCTCGGAGAGAGCCCGGAGCTGGACGGGGTGCACGTCAAGGGTGGGAAGGGGATGAGAAAAGCCAACCACGAAAAGGCGATATGGGCAGCAGCGGAAACTGCCCAATTTTGGGGAAGAAACTGGTAAATCTGGCAATCCACGATTCTCGAATCAACAACAGCCCCGAAACGTGGTATATTGTTGGCCGGACGGCGTGAGGCGAGATGATGCTGGTGGAAGGCGGTGGGGGTGGGGGGATTCTGCAGGGCAAGGGTGCATGTCATAAGCCATGCTGGCAATGGTGAAAGGGTAGGAGCCTCTGTTTTCACGAGTGCTTGTTTTGCTGGCGAGGATATACCTGGTGTCCTTAACTGGTAGCCATTAATATTTTTCGTGTAGATTGCATACAGTTGGCATGACGGTCGAAGCGATTCCTGGCTAAATAATGTGCAAAAGTACAAGTCGAATGCACACAGTGCGTGCAGTGAGTTCTGCGTCAGGGAGAAGGGATTTTGGTAGGATTGGCGAGCCCTTGATGGAAGGCATATTGCAATGCCATTCTCTTTGCATATTTTGAGCATCCAATTCTGTGCCTTCTGGCCGAGGATGGGATTGCTGCAGTAACATTGAAAGAGGGCACGCAGATGTGAAGGCCTGCCGCGATTTAGCAAAGCAGGCAATGGATGACACTGCAAGAAAACCGAACTAAGCCAAACGGGATTTGCCTAATGAGGAGCAAAGCCAGCAGGCTGTTGAAAGCACTGCGGCATCAATCTGTCCTGGTTTTCAGCATCCCAATGCCTCTCATGCGGACAACCCACAGCAGCAGTGCTGCCAGCGCATAGTGCTGGTTGATTCCTGGAGGATTGCAACATCGAGCCACAGTTCCACCCACGCAAGTGCGGTGCTCAGGCGCAGTATTAGACAATGCATGCAAACGAATTCAATCAGTACTGCATTTCACCATGAATGCAGTGTATGCACATGGAATAGAAAATCGAGCAGCGGCATTTGCATCCAGGGGCTGTCAAAGCGACAAGGCAGTGCACGGGGAAGAACCCTTGAGCGAGGCTGTCTTGTCAGCTTGGGTTAGTTGTTTTATCAATGACAAAAGTAATGCCCTTTCGCAGCACTTTCTGTGTCGTTCTCAACAGGATAATTTTGTTCATCACCATGACGCCCAACAGACCTCTACATTAAACGGTTCGGTGTTGGCACTACAAGATGATTGAACCACATGTTATGCACCAAATATCAAAGCAAATGCAGTGGGCGCACCCATATCTGCTTGTGATGTGATATTATATTGGAACAAACCGTTTTCTCTTCCCATTGTGAACGCTCTAATTAGCACAATGGACAGTGCCCGCAGTGGCAATGTATACCATGGCACTGTGGACGGTGCCCGTGGACAGTTGTAAGCGCTTCCACGACATTTTACTCTCGTCATAAATGCAGGACGTGGATCAAAAATCGAGCAAGAATGGTGATCCACTAGAGCTAGCAGCAAACCAATGCACTATGCAAGAATGCGCGACTGGACACCGCTTTCGCCTTGCAGCCAGAATTAATTGAGTTCAACACGAACGCATTTGAGTAATTCCTCACCACCTTCGCCAGATCCACTGCTGCGCCAGCGTCCAGCAACGCCTGCACGACAGGTGCGTGACCATTCTGGGCGGCGTACATCAGCGCCGTCCACTCTCCCTGCGCACACGCCATCACAAGCTCGTCCTTGGGTATCTGGAAGCGGCATTGCGGTGGATGCATTGCCGAACCCCCCAAAGTCCAAACAAATTGCTCTAATGCACTCGGCTGCTCCAAACAATTGCACATTGATTTCGATGGCAATACCTCGCTGTTTTGGCGATTGCCATTATCTTTACTATTATTTCATCTGCATCCTGTGCATTATTGATTCCACGTTTCTATGAATGAACAAGGGCTGCTACCACTATTATTGTGAATATGCATATTAGTAAAAACGCCGACGAAATTTGAAAATTTTGCTCCACGATTACCAATTCGTCATTCGTCATTGCTGCCATGTCGTTGCTACATCGCAAGTAACTTTGCTACACTTGGAAGTGCTCGAAGTACTTCATTGTTTTTTTATGTTCTTTGTTTATCGTAATTCATATTGTTGTGCCGCTGTCGCTATTAGCTACTTTGGTAATGCGCATCACGGTGTGAACGTGGCGTGCATCATTTTCTGCATTTATGTGCTCAGATACACGTATTTATTCAGCACATGAATCTCATTGTATAACCTTACACCAAACACCAGTACAAAAAGGATTGCCTCATGGACACCAATACTACCAAAATCGTGGGTGCATCTGTCCATTACTTTGTCGTACTCAGTGTTACCCATAACTTTCGATGAACTGTGCTTGTACGTTTTAGGCGCCATCGATGGATACCAAATCAAGAAAGCGAATTGCGAAGGTCGTATCCGCGTTTGCATCCACACGTGTCTGTCCATTCGTGATTTAACGTGTGTTTCCACACTACACAAACGCGCTCCAGAATTACGGAGCACGATCCCAAATGACCCAGCCACATCGGCGACACTGCTTGGGACGCCGTTCGGGGCGTTCATGATATTTTGTGGAGCGTGTTGAAGACACTGTTTGTGCAACCCTTGCAGCCAGCTCGGGGCACAGCTTTTGGTGCTGTAAGGGTGGCATAAATTCTTTGCGAATACTGTCCCCCTCATGAGGAGGAAGAAAGCTGTCGCGACGTCGACTTAGCCAACGAGATCGTCAAACATATCGATTCTAATAGAATCGCAATCACCACCAAGGCCGATTTGATAATGTGCTCAATCCCAACTAGAAACCTTTGTCTCCGCTAGATGGATGGAGATGGGGTGAGAGAAGGCGATTGCATTGATCCCACGAAGCTGCTGAATTGCCCTAGCGCGCCAGCACGTCGAGGGGAAGAAGAGCAGTTCGTGGTACTACAAACGAGACTTGGGGGAGGTGGAAAAGGGGAATTTTGTGGTGGAGCGGCCTGCGACAAGGCACCAATGGCATCGCAGAGAGTGGAAGCGGAAGATATTCTGTTCGCTCAAGACCAATCGGTCCACGCCTACTGCTGGAAGAAAGATGGTGGCAGGGATGAGGAGGGCATGGTTCCGGACTAAGGGCGCTGGTCGAGGAAAGACAGCCGGTGGCGAATGGGGAGAATGGAATCTGCAGTGTGGTGAACGGGGGCAGAATTCGGAAATGGTGCCCAGATCAATAACATCGTCGCCAGGAACAAAGGAGGGAGAAATGTCCACAAGTCAGCAAGCGTTGGTAAGGGGGTGGCCGCCGTCCCTCTTCCAACCCTTCTTTGCTTCCGAGCAAGGCGCGAATGCCAATGGACAACGCATAGGCGGCCGTAGTCCTCATTCGCCTCTTTCGTGCTCAACATTGCATAAGGCCGTTATTATTATCCACCCACTAGCGGTATCCATACCCGCCTTTGGGTGCCCCAAACCTCATCAGCACCCACGACCCGTTGTTACTATCCGCCCTAAGTACTGATCCTGCGCCGTTGGGTCACGCTGAATTCATGGGCACATAATGGCTAGCTAGCTGAAGTCAGAGCACTGCTTGCAACTTCTCGCCTATTTTGAGCCGTGGCAATTGAGATACCTTATGCTGCCAAGCAGCCAAAACCAATTGGAAATGGTCGAGAGGCGGGTGGAAGCATTGACGATGTGCGGATCAAATGCAGAGACACCACCAACAGGAAATTTTTGGTAAAGGCCATCTCTGGGACGGGCAGAAGAAAGGGAGAAACGTGACGAGTAGCTGCGGGTTTTTATTTCATCTGGGAACGGGAGTACGGAGGCAGAGCGCAATGGCTACGCTTGGGGAAGACCACATTGGGGAAATAAGGAGCCTGTGGAAATGCGTATCTTCGTCATTATTGCTTGTAGACATGGCAAAGCCCGTTTGAGATTACATGCAAAATCTTGAGCAGCGGAAGTGCGGGATTTAGCTATGGTGCACATGACTTTGTGCTGCTGCTGACCACATGCTACAAGTGCGTCGGCAACAGTACAAGGGAGGAAGCCCAATAGTGCGTTTTCCCTGGTGCGGGTATACTTTACGTACGTGAAGTCTCGATCATGAGCATTTTCATATAGACTGTATCTCCTGAGTCCAATTGCCAAGTCCATATGCTCAACAATTGAATGTAGGAGCAAAGGCCAGGTGTGCGCAGTACGTGGGATGGGTGTATTGGTGAGGGAAGGGAGGGTGCAGCGTGAAAATGAAGTGGTGTCATAATTTTGGCAGGATTAGGAAGCCCCATTCGAAAGCGCATTGTTAGCCATGTAACTTTCGACATCCCATCCTGGACCCTTTAGGAAAGGGTAGGGCTGCTGAGTTGCTCATCAGAAAAGGACACATCGAGGAGAAAGCCAGTGCAAATCACTAGCAAAAAGGACAAAATGGCAACCCTTTCGAACATATATGTATGCATTTCATCAATGTATGCTAAAATCACGAAAATGACCAAAAATAACCGTAAAATGTGTACACATTTGAACACGTGTTACTTGGCTCTTTTTTCCTACTGAATTCTGCGGAACAGCCAGTGGCCGCCGCCGCAAGATAATGGGCGAAATAGGATCTCCCAAATACGGCACGAAATCAACATGCTATTTAGAACATTTTCCCAATCCCAGCGCGTCTCACACGGACAGAACACAACAGCGGCATTGTCACGACCGTTTGCCAGAGCTGAGAATCCTCCATGCCGGCAATTAGCCACTGGTCGGGCAGTTGCAACATTCTTCCTTTATGCAAGTTTGGCCAGGCGTGTGGTGCTGCGTTCAGGTGGTCGTGCAGTGAGATTGCTGAGATCTCCACTCCTTCTAGGCGATGTGGTCCCCCCTCTGCGGTTGAGCAAGCATGGGGAGCGATGCCAACAGCCGTCAGGCTGCGAGGTCCTGATGAACGGGACATAATTGGGAGACGACGAGATGGCAAGGAGTGGGGAAGCGCGGGTGAGAACTTTTGATGTCTGCAGATGCATCCCATCGACCAAGTGCTGGCCACTACCAGCTGTTGCCTCTGATTGCTTTTGTGGCTGTGGTGGGGCCCAGCTGTGGGGAACTAAGAATGGCATGTGGTTCTTTGACACGCGGAAAGTGCTGCCACCAATTTGAGCAGCGCCATCTCCAGGAACCGCAGACACCGCAAGGCCATCGACCGAGTGTCGATCAGCACGAACAGCTGCCGTCATGCCCCTCGTATGGGCGATGACATCGCGAATGGTACCCTGCTTGGTAGTCTCTCACAAACAAGCTGTAGTGTCTGTGGCGTTTTGGATGTTGCATGTGGAGACAGCGTTAATCACCATCCAGTGGGACAATTCGATCTCAGAACAAATCCATAGCGATCAGCGTCCTAGACACCCAGCGCACCCCACGCAATACCTCCAAACGCTCTAACCGCATAAGCTGAGGAGACTGGGGGCCGATGTCCCAGGTGTTTGTTACACCGCCTATGACGCAGTCGCATGCATTGAGGACACTGCTTGCGAAACCTTTGCAGCCACCTGGGGGTACCATCTACGACGACATAGGGGTGGAAAAAAATGCATCGTGAGCAGTGTCACCTAAGGGACACAGTCCAGGACAACAATTGGAGTGTCCACAAAGCTTTCAGCGGCCACTCCGGTCCCTTGGCATGATGGTCAAATGATGAAAGCGAAGCTGATGATATGCTGATCAAGCCAACCAGAACAATGTTGATCTGGTGAAATCGAAGTCAGTGTCAATGCTGACTTGAAAACATGTTCAATCTCAGTTGGAGACCTTTGTCGCCACAGTGTGCATGGGATCTGTGGGGATACGGATCGATCTCACAGTGATGGGAAAGGGCTTTGCTGCCCACCTCAGCATTTCATCCTGGGTCCCTAGGTTAACGGCGAGATGCCTGAAGGTTCAGAAGTTGCCCCCAAACTAGTGCACAGCAAGGTGTAGAGCAGCAGCATGCAGTGTTGCAGACAATGCCATGGAGACCGCGCCATGTGGAAGTGGACAGGGAGAGTTTTGTGGTAGTGTTTGAATTGTCACAAGGCATGCATGGGGGGGATAGGTGAGGGCAGAAATGGCACATTTAATGCTGGGCAGAGGCGAAATCGCAAGTCTCCCAAGGAAGGTCCAAAATGCATGGTCTCAAGCGTCTGCGACAGCATCCATGATGCCAAACGCCAGCACTGGGACCACTGCTTTGGTGCTCTCACAGCCAGCTGGAGCAACTGTCTGCGACACCACAAGGATGTTCACCCAAACAGCACGGAAGTGTGTCCCAGGTGCACTACTCGCAGCGTTCATCAGAGTCTCCACAGTGCACACCATGTTCCACTTGCATGCAGACTATGAATTGCATAGCATGCAAAAAGGAGCAAGTTCGGGCTGACCAAGTCAACAATGGGATAGTCTACCAGATTGATCTTGTTGGAAACGCAATCAGTACCAACGCCAGCTTCGGGACGTGTTGAAATTCAACTCGAAACTCTTGTCGCTGTAAGATGCACAGTGTGCTGTGGATGGATCCATTTGTAAGGGGGAGGTACTCCATTCCCCACTTCAGCATGTGCCAATTTTACTTTCGAGCACTCTATGGCCACACGATGCACAAACAGTGGGTGATACAAAAAGCTCTGGGATTTATGGTGTTCACTTCAGAATCTTATATAGGGTACCTTGGCTGTGGCCGAGGCTCTTGGAGCACCCTTAAGCGATAGCATTTTGCAAGCGCCGCATCAAGGCGGAGATCAATGGCACATGGTGCCACAGAGGAGGCCAAGGGAGCCGTTGTGTGAGGAGCTGCAACGTGAGAAATCCCAGCGGGATGAATCGCATGTGGGAGCGGACAGCATGGCTCAACTTCGTGCTCTGGGCATGGACTGGCTGTTGAGCTCTTAGCTCCGGAGCTAAGAGCTAAGAGATGGATCCATCTGCCAGGAGACAATCCCTGATTCAACTGGCATACAATGTTGAGTTTTTGCACACTTATGCTATTTCACAACAGTGTTTCCTTGTGCAGTAGCACTCTTGCAGGTCGCAGCGGCGGCGACCTCAAAATGGGACCACCATCCTCAAAATCTCCAAAACTGTGTGGTTCTCTCAAGACGGGGCCAGCTGATTGCACTTGCCCCGAACGACGCGCATGGTGCCTCTCTGGTGATGCTGCTAAACAAAGAGCGTCACGTCTCACACTGAACTTGTGAAAAGCGACGGGCCATGCATTGACAAGCGTTCAAGGCGTCTTGGGAGGTATCGAAAATGTTTGCTAGCTGAAAAATCTTGTAGGGCAAAGAGCTGGCGGAATATTGTAACGTAGCAGCCCAAGGACAGCTGCGTGAACTTTGATTCTGCATAAATATTGTAAATCGCAGGCGCATGCGTGCACCATGGTCAACCAAGTCTGCACGGCAATTAACGAAGCGACCTCGATTAATCGCTGCTCATCCACACCAGCACCAAGCCATGCCATTGCTGCGTAGTGTTAAGTACACATCCGCGAGTTCTCTCGATGCTGTGCTGCACCGTGTCTGCAGCATGCAATTGTAGACATTTGAAAGCATAGAACGGATAATCATCATGCAACGGCACAAGGAGACTGACGACATGGAGGGAGATATGGATAACTCCCCACCATTTTCACGTTGTCATTTTCCCAAAGCCAACGATTCGAAATTGCCCAGTACTTTATTACTCGCTCACAATGGGGACACCGTTGACATCACATTGACATTCAGTGGACCTCACGATAGTGCACTGGAAGGTATCACCAGATAATCGAATTAAATACGACGCGTCAATCAAGGAATAAGGCGCATGCAGATGATTTAGTACATAATGTGGTCATTCACAAGCGTGATCTACTACTTTGTTCAATTGGAGAAAATATCCTTTGGTTTCCCACCTTTGTCGCTAGGTCCACTGCCGCGCCAGAGTTCAGTAATGCTTGCACGACGGGTGTGTGGCCCATCTCAGCAGCGAACGTCAGTGCTGTCGACCCTCTCTGCACACATGCCACCAAAAAGTTTGCTATCAGGGTCTGGAAGTGCTGCTACGACCAATGGAACGTTGTTTCAACAAAATAGTAAAAAAGCTGTTATGATTGTAGCCTCATTGTTCTTGTAATTGATTGGCTTCACGATCAAGCCACTGTACTCTCTCGAGGGCGCGCCCCTGTTCCTCCAAACTGACCTCCAAATGAGCGGCACGTAGCAATTTATTCGTATTGACTTGATATTTGAGAACAGAACGGTCATGTTGCCCAGCAGTTGTGGTTCAAATACCTGGTCAAATTTCAAACTTTGCACTGTGTGGTGCCCTTCTAGTCAGCGTAACAGGGGATATCGTAATGTGAGGTACATGCGGTGTCTCATGGTCTTCCCATCCAAGGCGATGGGTCGGGCGGGGGTAGTCGAGCAAAGGTTCTGACAAGGGGAGGTATCGAAAACGTTTGCTGGTTGAAAAATCTTGTAGGGCAAAGAGCTGGTGGAACATTGTAACGCAGCAGCCCAAGGATAACTGTGTGAATTTTGATTCTGCTTAAAAATTGTAAATCGCAGGCGCATGCGTGCACCATGGGCAACTAGGTCTGCCTGGACAATTAACCAAGCATCGTCGATTAATCGCTGCTCATCCACACCAGCAAGTTCTCTCGATGCTGTGCTGCACCGTGTCTGCAGCATGGAATTTCAAAGCAGGTGGAATGGGTGATGATCACGCAAGGATACAAAGGGACTGACGGCAGGGGAAAGATATGGACAACTGCCCACCACTTCCACGCTGCATTTTGCCAAAGCCAAAGATGTCGAAACTGCCCAGTACTTTACTACTCGCTCACAATGGGTCACCGTTGACATCACATTGACATTCAGTTGACCTCACGATGGAGCGCTGGAAGGTATCACTAGAGAATTGAATTAATGTGACACGCCAAATAGGGAATAAGGTGCGTGCAGACGATTTATTACACAACGTGCTCGTTCACAGGCGTGATCAACAATTTTGTTGAATTGGAGGAAAATTCGTTCAGTTTCCCACCTTTGTCTCACAATTGCTGTTACGACCAATGGGACGCTGTTTCAAACAAACGGTAGAAAATTCGTTATGACTGTAGCCTTATTGTTCATGTTATTGATTATGATCAAGCCACTGTACTTGTGGGCCCCCCCCACCCCCACCCCCCCACCCCTTTGATCTTGTCCCCCCAAACTGACACCCGAAATTCGAATCAGCATCACATTGCCAGCTTTCATCCGATTGGCATGACATTTGGGAACATAATGGTCACTTCGCTCAGCTGTTGTGTTTCAAAGCTCGTGACCAGATTCGAATTTTGCGCTATGCAATGCCCTTCCAATCAGGATAGCAGGTACATCACGCATGACATGTGGTGTCTTGTGGTCTTCCCATCCAAGGCGATGGTCGGGCGGGGGTTGCTAGTCATGCAAGGACTCTGAACAGGGGGTCAAAAAAGAACGCGCTTATGAGTTGGGTGCTGCCTACTTTCGAAACCGGCATGGCTAATTCAGACCAAGGTGGCTGCCAGCAGCACCCAGGCAAGGACAGTGCTGACACTGTCAACACCTTACGACCATGGTCAGCTTGGCGATGAACATTAACAACACGCTCTTCGTGACCCCAGCCCTATAAAAGCACTCTCAGAAACTCCTAGTGCAAGAAGATGACAGGAATGCGGAGTGAGGAACAATCCCAAATTTGCAGATCTTCCCTAAAAACCCACACACTGCACACAGGACCAGTTTGAGACAAGGCGTCTGAGTGGTGCTGGTGATCAATCCCCATCATGGTCTCACTAAACGAAAGTGTTTTCGTGCCCACTCCCAAGGCCTGCTGAGAGGAAGTGAGGCATTTGTTGACAAAAGAAACTGTGGCAACTGGCTACTCTTGGCGACTCCCCCCCTCCCCTCCAGCTTTTTTGTGAGTAGGGTGCAAGTGCTGATGGATCGACACATCAACGGCCCCATAGGCCCTTGCCCACCTGTCTTCAATGCCCAAGTGCACACTTCAAGGATGGCAAGACGAAGCAGCATCCCATTACATCTCATGGCATGGAATGCCAATTAGTTTAATTTGGATCCTTCAGCAGGAAGGCAGAAGTGGACTGACAAAGGAGTCGGTGCCCAGGGTGGGTCCCCTCCGCACTGGAGGAATTCTCCAGGTGCTTCAGAGGAGGGATCTAATTAGGGTCATTGCTGTCATAACCAATCTGTTTGGGTTAGTTAAGAATGGCTATGGGCCTTTAGCAATATGGTGAACAAGTGAGATACTTGGTTTCCTAAATTTCCATACGCCAAGCAACTGTCTGTTTTTGGCATCTTGACGAGAGGATGTACCAAGGGCGATTGTGTATTTTACTAGTTGAGACCTAGTACCATGGAGTGTGGATGTTCAATGTGTGGCAAACATTCACCATTGAATGGAAACCTAGGGCACGGATCCGTGTCGCTTCAGAGCGACTGTTAGAATATTTTGAAGTGGCCCTGCAGTGGGAGAGAGTGCACGTTAAAAGTGGGAGGAAGGTGTTGCAGCCCCACCATAAATGTGGGATGAATGGCAACGAGCAATTATTATTAACCCGGCGGTATTTAAAATAAACCGCCGTCAGTCAGGCCAGGCCTGCCCACAGTACAGGCCAAAGCCCAGCGGCAGCCCGCAAAGCATCGACAGGCCCACTGCCACGCTGGCATTCAAACACGGCCTTTTCGCACAGTGGCAAGCCTCGCGGCGCCTGCTGCACACCCCTCGGACGAAGGGTAAAATTCCGACACGGGCGATTGGCGTGTCTTGCTCTTGGCGCCCCGCGAGGTTTCCCGACGTCCGCAGCAGAGCGGGCGTTGGAGCGGGAGCCAGGCGACCTGAGGTCGCGAACGCGGCCTGGTCAAAAGGTGAAAGCCCCGACCAATGACAAACCACGCTTGAGCGCGCTGAAAGCTTTTCACGTGCGGGTTGCAACTCAAGGAACAACGTGGCTCCTGCAACCATGAGGCATAGCGGCGAGGCAAGACGCAACAAAACAGCAGACCGCAGCGCGGCGCGGTGCGGCGTGTGGGTCTGCTGCCTTAGTGACGGTGGTGCCACTATCCTCGCCCCCAATCCAGCCATTCCCGTCCTATCCGCCTGCGCCCCTCAAGCCACCCGAGGGGTTTGGCGGGTAGGGACGCTCATGGCGATGCAAGGCGTGAGAGCTGCAGTAGGCGTGGGTGCCGATGGCCCACAACGGCAGGCAAACACTTGCGGCCGTGCATGGAAAAGGACAAAGCAAAAGCGACGAGGGCCTTAAGCTGGGGTGCGACTGCTTGCAGACCACTGAAAGACCGCACACTAGACGCTGCATGCAACAAGGTGCAAGGTCGCTGGCTTCGCAGGTCACTAAAAGAACGCCCACCTGAGGCTACACCACGGCTGCAAGCTGGTCGGCGGGAGGAACAAACACTATGTGTTGCCCTGCCAGGGCCAGCCGTCTCAAGAGTGCCGGGCAGTTGCCGGTGCTAGGCCATGAGCACTACAAGCACCAGCTCCACAAGCACCACAAGCATACCGCCACAAGTTGCGGGAGTGAAACGCCGATCGGCCCCTACGATCCCACCGCTTCCACCCCTTGTGGCCACCGATCGTGGCCACTCGCACATGCCAAGATCGGCATCGGCGGGTGGCAACAATCGGAGCCCACGAAGGGCAGATACCACAGGTCAATTGGACAACGCCTGGCGGCGAAAGTGCGGGCGAGATTGGCGAACGCGTTGTCACAAAGTGACGCGAGTGGGAGGCCAATCACCGCCTCCCACTCCCGCCGCTTTCGGCCCTAGCTGTCACCTATTATGGCAACCCGCGAACGCCTAGATTGGCGCCAGCAGATCGCAACAATCGGTGCTCGCGAAGGCCAGATTCCAGCGGTCAGCTGGAGATCGCGCGGTGCCCAGGGCACAGGGGAAAGTGCCAACCGCGTGGCCACAAAGCGACGGGAGTGGGAGGCCGATGGTGGCCTCCAACTACCACCACTTTCGCCCCTCGCGGCCACCGATTGCGGTCATCCACGGGCGCCAATCTTGGCACTCGCGCCTGGCCACAATCGGTGGCCACGAGCGGCAATTCTACCAAGCAAAAAGGAAGCGTGGAACACGCAGCGCCCCGGCGCAAATCCCAAACGTGTTACCGCAAAGGGTCGGTAGGGGGGCCTCAATCGCCGCCCCCCACTCCTTCGTTTCAGTTTGTGCCTCAATTCGCCAATTCTGGTCGCACCAGCCAACGACAAAGAGGCACCAGATGCCCAGCCAAGGCTGGCCATTTTGGCACCCTTTGGCGTTCGTTCTGGGCAAGCGAACGCTCCAAGCACCGGCGATGGTCGGCACTTAGGATCGCTTGCCTTTTGGGATCGCTTGGCAGCGGCGATCGCCTGCCATGGCGCCGATCAAGCGCGGTCGAACCTCCGGTCTATCGCAAGGCAGCCAAGGCGCTAGCATCCAGCGCCTGGGCTGCCCCTCCTTGGGCTTCGCTTGCCGCCCTCCCAGCGCCAACACCTTGCCCACGCTATCGTGGTCGCTCATTGACAGACTGGTGTGGATGAAAAATACGACAACAGGGAAAAAAAACAGCTTTTCATTGCCACGCTGCACCAATTGAGCACCATTTGCTGCACCGATTCACGCACAAACTAGTGAAACAATCACCGCATCGAATAAGCGACTAAATGGTGCACGGAGTTTGTGCACCCACTGGTAGTCTATTTGACTCACTGACTGCTGTAGTTAACTCGCAATTAAAAATCAAGTCCACGGGATTCGATTTTATTGCTATTGCACTTTTTCAACTCATTTTCAAACTCGTTTGTATTCAATTGCTTCTCAAGGCTTTGAGAGAATTATCTCGATAGTCCATACGACCACCCAAAGCCGCGACGCCGGGTTAATCAGAGGACGCCGCGTGCGCAGCGCGTGCGGCGGTCCGAGCTTGTAAACATTAAGATAAAAAAATAAATTTGGAAGTCCCAAATTATTGCATCCCGCTGTTATGTAAGAACAGTAAAATCAGCCCTGATAGAACATATTGTGGCGCAAGTGCATCACCACCGATATCAATCACAATTCCATTTGCAGCCTCGACTTGGGCTAAAGAATCAGGGGCATAAGTGAACACGCATCTTCGTTATCATAGATCATGGACAGGAGAAGCTTGTTTGGCATCGCATGCACTTTCTCTAGCAGGCTAGTTGTTTGGTCATGACTTTGGGTTTTTGTACTTCACTCTGTTCCAAATAAGTGGATCTTCAAGCCGCTGAATCTCTGCTTAAACAGGGATGTTAGCGAGGATGCCATTGTGTTGACCACGCGTTGTACCATGCTGGTAAAGGCAGATGGGCAGGAGTCTACATGCTCAAGTGTGCTACTGGCACGGGTAAACCTGATGTCTGAAACTGGTGTCATGATCATTTTTCATACAGACTGTCTCCACTTGGTGTCATCGTAAAAGACATTATGCCAAACAAGAATGTGCAGAAGTACAGGTCAGATGCATGCAATGCATGGGGTGGGTGCGTTGATGGGGAAGGGTGGAGTGGGGAAATAGGAGGGTGCCATCATTTGGTGGTATTGGCAAGCCAGGGTCCCCCCCCATTGAAAGCTTATTTCAATGTTGCTAACTATGCGCATTTCAGCATCCCATCTGAGGTGTTCGATGAATGGTGGGGCTGCTGAAGCGATTTTGTAAGAGGGAACGTTAAGGTGAAGAGCAGCAGCAATTAAGCAAAATGGGCGATAGGGGACCTTGCAAGAGGATCAAAGCAAACAAGACTTGCCAAACGTGAAGCAAAATCACCATGCTGGTAGCAGCATGTTGTCATAGAATAGGATATTGAGTGCCCCAGTGCGCTTGGCAAGGGCAAACAAAGCAGTGGCGCTGCCACAGCAGAGTCGTGAGAGAGTTCGGAGGACTGTTAAACCGAGCCACGATGTTCACCCATGCAGGTGCAGTGCCATATCCTGTAGTGGTCAATAGACGGAGAAACGAACGGAATCGAATTTCTCAGTGTTGGCACTTCGCCATGAATGTGAAATGTGCTTGTGGAAATACAAAATCGAGCAGGGACAGGGGCACACAGAGACTGGGGGTGTGGCAAGACAGTGTACGGCACAGAGACCTTAAGCACAGTGCCTTCATTCGTTTGGGTGGTTACCTATGGGTGCCAAGAAGTTCTGCACTTTTGCAGCACTTCCTCCGTCTTCTCAACATGGTCATTGATCATCACCATGACGCCCAAAGGAACTCTGCATTAAACCGTTCAGGCGACGGCTGGCACTGCAAGACGACCGACCCATGTGCGAAGCGCCAAATGTCAAAGCACATGCAGTGGGTGGATTCATCCCTTCTTGCGATGCAATAATCTAGTGGAACAGAGCATTTCTGGCAACCTCTGTGAACACTCCAATTCGCATGGCGGATACTTGACGTTGTTCATAACAGGCTTGCTATCTGCATGTATGTTTAGGTTTACATTTCTGCATTTATGCTTTTATGTGTAAAAACGTAGATTGGGAAGAGGCGCTATACTTATGGCTGTATATATATTCTCATTGCTCGTTGCGACACCCAGGCTATATGATGAAATTGGCGCACAGCGATCAGTTCTCTGTCCCCTTGAATGCAAAGTCCACCTCGTCTTTGGCAAGGGCAACGATGGCCTAGAACAAAAGATCGTTTTCTGTCCATTCAAGTGCGCCTGGCTACAACTCCTCATACTTGCCAAGCATGTATGTACTGTCCTTATGCATGCAGGGGTGCGTTCACATTGTATTTACGTACTTCTAAGCATTTGAGAAAAGCATTTTTACATGTAAAACATTAAAACTATTTTGAACGTAAAAGCGTTAAAACTATTTTCATGTGTAAAACGTAAAACTATTTTTATGCAGAAGCCTTGAATACGACCTGCGTTTATGGTGTAAATAACAAGCCTGGTTTATGCCATCTCCATAGCGCCGCAGATGACTGCCTCGCTCAGTTATCATCACATGAATGACCATTTACTTTCAAACCATTTGCTAACCAGTTTGTCACCATTTACTTTCTTTTGTGCTGCGTGGTTCGAAAATCGAGCACGAAGGGCGGCCCGTGAGGGCTGGCGGCACAGACAACGAGTGATGCAAAAATAGAATACTGGCCACCGCGCTCGCCTGGTTGTCTTGCTGGTGTTGATGATTTTGCCCAGTAGCATCCGTCGTTCTCAGCTGGTCAGCTCTGTTATCGCAATCACAAGCGCGCACGCATGTATAGACAACTTGCTCATTTATCAATATACACAAAGCGCACAACACAAAGCATCAACACAAAGCGCGTTCATATTATACAGTGCAATTTGGTATCTATATCAACACGCATGTAGCCAGAAACTGTTTGAATTAAATGGCAATGCGTTCAGACAAATTCCTTACCTTGTTCGCGTGGTTCACTGCTGCGGCAGAGTCCAGCAGTGCTCGCACAACAGGTGCATGACCACTCCCAGCAGCCAAGAACAACGCCGCGCTCCCGAACTGCACACATGCCACAAAAGAAAACGCCCCTCAGCGGCTGGAAGGGCATCGTTTGGGGTGCATTTCTGAACATGACAGAATCCTTACAAATTTTTCTGCCACATTCGGATGGCCCCAAAAATGTATCTTAACGTTGATGACAGCACCTTGCAGTTAGGATGATGTCCATGGTTTTAAGTTTTGCAGCAACTTGTAGCAAGCATGCATTATTGATTTTTTTTCATCATGGCTAAATTTGTTTCTCCCCTTAGTACAGTTGTTTTAATTTGTTCTAAATAATCATCTGTACGAATTTCCATCGTTTATTGTCACTCCTATTGGCATTCAGTATTCAAAATGTTGATGCTATTTCTGCACTTTGCTCCAGCATTGATAATTTTGTCGTTATTGCCATTGCTGTCACTGCATTATAACTATCCTGCTGTACTCAGAAAGGCTCGCAGTACTGCAATGTTTTGCTTTGCTTTTCTGTTGGAAATATTTTTATATTCTTTCCATCAGTAATTGGTACGGGAATGCGTAGTACTGTGCGTATGGCATGCACCGTTTTTGCATGTATGCGCTGAAATGTATCCATTCACTAAGTTATCAAATCTCACTGCATGTCCCTTACATCAAGCATGTTACAAAACTCTTCCGCCTCTGTAAGCACCAACACAGTGCTTCATTAATGCTAAACTCGTCAGCCCGTCTGTCCTGTATTTTGTTGCAGTTAGCCTTACTCACGGCTTCCAATAGCATCTGTTTGCACTCTTTGAGCGCCATTGTAGATAAGGCGTTGAGGGGACGAATGGCCAAGGTTGCATCCATGCTTTATGTCCATAATTTGTCCATCATGATAGCATATTTCCGCACAGCACAATGCGCCCCAGAAACATTAAGCACGATCGGGTGCAGTGCTCTCTGATTTGGAGAAAATTAAATATACCAATTCTGTTCGCATATCTTTCAAGATAAACATCACAGCTACTTGTGGCATTGTTCAGGCACAATGCTCACTGTTTGGATGCAAACTACATGGGAATGCGAAGTGGGCGCCGAAAATGGCCTGCCATTGGCCTGCCAGCGCCAGGGCATGTTTTAGGATGCTAGCACTTCCAAGCCGAAGAGGCCAGCCATCGAGCTGGCTGGTGGATCTGGAGGAATGCACACAGAAAGGAACACGCCAGGAAACGAATGGAGTGCACAGAGAGGGTAGGCGCACTGTAGTGCTGTGGGCGGGCAATGCCCACAGCCAGCACCTGTGGTGTTGCCCATGATCCCACCAGATGAGAGCCGGAAACGCCCTGGGATAGTGGGAGGCGGTGCGCCCGGCGTCTGAGAGAGAATGGGTGCCGCACCGTCGAGTGGCTGGCGTGCCCCATGCCATAGAAACCGAGCTGGTAGAGCTGGTTTCATGGGCCATTCCACTGATTGTGGGAATATTTTGGGGTGATGGGAAGGAGATGGGACAGTCCCAGCACAAAATACGGGATGAATATATGCAGTAGCTGCCCAAGGTTTTGGGATAAAAGATAAAATTGGAAATCACTTAATTACATGATGTGACATCATACCTGTTGCCAACAGCTTTTGCAAAGCTGCTGCCCAGCAGTGGGGCATTGCAAGCAATGGTGCTGGTGATGATTCCCTGGATACTATTTGCAATCATGCTCAGCCATCTTCTGGGGGGCGTATGCTATGACACATCTGTATAGCGATGTGCAAAGTTGCACTGCACAGCGACAGTTGATACTTTGTTCTTGCATGACTCACCACACATCTATGGAGCTAGTTGGCAAGGTAGAGTGCACAATACAGTGATGTCAGGGCAGCCTTTTGGCTTCTAAGATGGCTGGCTGAGTTGCTCATTTTGGGGGCTAACAACTTCACTACAGTGTGAAATTTCATAAGCAGAGTTGATTGAGGCCAGCTTCACATCACCAATTCTTTTGCAAGTCCAAAGAAACACCCCGAGCAGTGTCTCTTACTCGCAGTGCATGAGAATGGCACATGCTTTGCATCAATTGCACAGCATTTTACCAAGAACAACACCACTGGTGAGCCTTTTTGCTCGCCACTCACAAATGTGGCTTTGTGTCCATTCAAACGGAATGGCATGTGGAAACTGAGCGGCATGCTTCCATATGCACACCTGGACAACATGGCACTGCCATGCAAGTGGACAAGCATAAGGAAAAATCACAGCTGCTGCCAGATCGTGAGGCACAAATGCAGAGGACACGGTTGAGAAATGGCATGGCAATATGGTGAGGTTATGGCCCAGTGAGGCACAGCAGAGCACAAATTATGTCTGTGGGGAGTTTTGTTGGCCAATTCTTGACCTGCTGTCATCCAACAGGCTTATGTGGTTGTGGCGTGGCCTTGTTGAAAGCAGCCAGGAATGGTGATTGCTGCTCTGACAAGCAAAAAGCATTGCAGCCATGTTGAGCGGAGCAACGCCTAGGCATGGCAACTATCACAGACCACTGACTGCATATTGACAACTATGAACAGACTCAGCACTTACCCTAGTTGGAGACCTCATAGCAAAGCATGGCATGCCGACACAGCAGATCCACACTCAAGCACCACTACAGGAAAATGGGTATAAGGTGCTTTTTATCTTCGTATGCCCATCTCCTGTAAACGCACTTTTTTATTATGCCACTTCTCCATTTGGTATACCTATGTCACGTGTCAAAACTTCTAGTACATTAGCATTTTAGATGCCCATGTAGTATTTTGGGAAATGTTTGCTATCTTAAAGCAACTTTTGGAAAATCCTTACACCAATTTTCCCATAAGGGTGTCAAAATCTGGATTGTGGAGGAAACACTGGTCACTCTACATTGGGGGAATCAATGCCACAACAAGTTTCTCCTGGGATGGCCCTTGGGCTTCAGCACACCACAAACACCATCCACAAGTACTCCCACTGCATTGTTACACTATATATGACACAGTGGCAGGAACTGGGGGCAGTGTTCATGGCGTTCTCACTACCAGCCAAGGAGCCCCCACCATGACACTACCAAGATGGGATAAAAGGTGTTATGAACCATGTACCCTAGGGACAGTATCTTTGTCACTAATTGGTGTGTCTGCAGTGCATCTAGAGAGCACACTGTTCTACTAGCATGTTGATCACATGGACAGCAGCAAAGCTGATATGATGCTGACCAAGCCAACATGATCATCAACAACAAACGACTTTTGTTGTTACCAGAACAAGCACCAAGGTTGTTAAGGAAGACGTGCCCAATCTTGACTCTAAACCTTGTTGCCACAGGATGCACAGCGTTCATGATTTACAGATCGACCCCATAGTGACAGGAAAAAGCTGTGTTGCTCATCGCAGCATCTCACCCTGGGTCCCTTGGCAAGAAGTGGGCTGCTGGAATGATATTGAATGAGGATGCATTGAGAAGGGAAGCAGTGGACCATGGTGCTACAGATGGCACCATTTCATTGTTCTTGTGGGGAGATGGAAAAAGGGAGACTCATGATGGTGCAGATTGCATGAGGGGGTGAATGGCATGGCAAAGACTGGCCGAAGTTTACTATCATTTGGCCTGGACTGATCCCTCCATGCTGATAGGAGAACAACAATGATGCATTGTACTCTTGCTCTTCCCTCTTCTTCTGTGTGCATGGTACAAATACTGATTGACAACAGTCTGACCACTCCACAGCCCCCAAGCACACCTTCCCATGGTCAAGTGCATCAGTGCAACCCTCTATCACCACAAGATGCATGGCATATGAGGGATAAAGGTCAATACTGGGATGAAAGCAATAGATTAATGCATATCTTAGCATCTCTGGGATGCTGAGATAGGCAGTAATGAAGATGGGCCATCCTCATGTTCCAATTCGCCACCTGGGGGCAGACGACAATGAGCTGACTTAAACAAAGTGCAGCTCAGCAAGGTGCATTGTGGAGCCTAGGTAGCTTTGCTAGGAAACAGGCAAGCACAAGTGCTCTTTGAGACAAAAGCCATTAGACATGGACCCTTGGCTGCTCCTGAAATCCTCTTTAATCCTAGTCCAAATGTGCCTTTTTGAGAACATGCCTAAGGACATAAAGTATTGTGCTGTATTGCACAGCCAAAATTCCAACTTGAAACTGCTGCCCTATTGGTCCAACAGTTCTCCTCCTTGTGGTGAGTGGCATGGCCAAACAACAGCTAACCATGGGCCTCGTTGTGCTCCTCATGCTGTGCATACTTTCTCATCACTAAAGAGCAGGTCAATTCCATGATCCGGTGCCAATTATCAATCACGTATGACCTGCTGGTCTAATGCTGTGCAACAGCCATTTTGACCTCCATTGCCCTGAAGCCAAGGAAGGCCCCACTAGTTCTGCAACAGCAACCCACAACAAGCGAATTGCCATGTGGTTGCCGTATACCAAACTTTTCGTGGAGAAAAAAAATGTCGCGTATTTCGCAGGGAAAGAGTTCATGGAGAAACATATTTTCGTGCACTCGTCGGTGCGTGAAAATTTTTCTCCCGCGAATCTCTTTCTGGCAAGAATTTCTGCCGCACGAACATTTTGGCTGTGCAAACTTTGCGGGTGTCCCCCTTGTCCGTAGCCTGTTCCGAGGCCTGACAAACTGAGGGTCGCTTGGCGTCCTGGGCGACCAGCAGCACCTACCCAAGTGGCCGCCCCCGAATCCTGGGAGGGACGCCCAGATTGGCGCCTCGCGGCCGCCCATTTGCGCCGCCCGCGGTGGCCTGGGATGGGCCCCGCCAGTGGCCTGAGTGGGCGCCAGCGAGAGAGAGATGCGCCACAGGATTGGTGTCTCGCGGGCGCACAATCTTGCCACCCATGTTGCCTTGAATGGCCCGGGCCGGTGCCGCAAATGGCCGCCTGAGAGACGCGACAGGCGCCCACATTCGCGCCTGGAAGCCGCCCATTCGCGGCTTCTGTTGTGTGGCCTAGAACAGCCCGGTTCCCTGCGGGGGACGCGCCAGGGATTGCGATTGGGGAGAATTAGGAGGTCCCTTTGTAGGGCTTGATCCGCCAGAAAACCCCTGCGAGCCTTGTCCGCCTGCAGGTGTGTGTGTGGGGGGTCTGTTCCTTGTGGGCGCTGAGACGACGATGGCGATCGGGGAGAACTTGGTGACCCCTTTACTTGGCTGGATCCTCCGGAACCACCCTGTGGGCCACCCCCAGCGCACTCCCCGCGCGTTCGACGAACTCAATGCTGGCACAGATTCGGTCGCCGATCGTTTTGCAAGCCACACCGCACTTGTGCCCTCGAAATGCGCCCAACAACCTGTGGGCTCCGTTGAGGCTCGGCCAGCCGATGGCCACTACCCTGCAAACGATCTGCTGGCCAGCTCAGGAGTTCTTCGCCGCTTGGCGAAGGGGGGCAAACGCCGCAGCACAAAGGCAAGAGGCCAAACCATGTGCCCAGCGCCCGACCCACCCCTGACAGGGGGGCCAAAAAGTTCGCGGAGGAATATTCTCGCGGGCTGCCTCGATCACGAAATGCGCGAAAATTTTTCTCCCGCGAACTTTTTTTGGTATGCAGTAGTCTGAAAAAGCCATGGAAAGTGCACCATCTCTACTTAGGCCACATCACCAATCTACGGTGCTCCCTATGATCCCAAAATGCTAATCACGTCGAGGTTGCCACCTTCCTGTGCCAACTGTGTGTGGGAAAGGGCCATTGAAAGTTCCATGTCATGCTTGAGCTGCAGCAAAGGAGATGGCATGACAAAGTGGCAAAGGTAGTCAGCAAGTTTCAATCCATCTGCCAAGCGAATCTGCAATCACATGATGGATCGATGAATGAATGCAAATGGCATGGTTGCAACGCTTGAGCCATACACATTAGAGGATCTGAGAGGATACTCATAACACAACTTCCTGCCACAGGTATATTGATTATGTATTCATTCTTGCAAAGGAAAATTGCACAAACGCTACACAATGGTAAGATGCAGGAACAGGTTGATCGAATTTACATGTCGTTGAGGTTGGAAATGCGAATTTGCTGTATTTTGGACGTATGTTGGCCCAAGATTTCGAATGTTGAATACTATAGAAATTTTCATGAAATATTAACCCGACGGTATTTAAAATATTCGGCAGGCAAGTCGGACATGCGTGCATGCACTACTGCAGCAATGCACTGCTGCAGACCCTGCGCGCATTGACAGCCTGCTCTAATCAAGTTTGTCGCTGTCCTGCCGCACCGCGCCTCGCCATGCCCGCCGCGGGCCCTTCGGCCAGAAAGAAAATTATTGTCGTGGGCGATTGGCGCCTCTTGCCCTGGCTGCTGCGCGAGGTTTGCCGGCATCCGCAGCAAAGCGCACACATTGGGGCGGGAGCCAGGCGACTTGAGGTCAAGAACGCGGCGATGTCCGAGGTTCTTGGCTTCCGCCCATGACAAACTGCCCTTGGATGGACCAAAGGGCCATGGCCAAGTGATAGCCGCAGGAACAACCCGGCTGTTGAAGAGCGGTGCAGCGCGCTGCGAGGGGGAGGGGCAGGATAGGTGGGGTGGACGTTGGGCAGTGAGCCGCACAATCTGCAGGCTCTCTCTACGTGGCGCACCCCTCCCGCTGGCTCTTTCCACACCACCCAAATTGCTCATCATGTGCCTGGGTCACAACGGTGGCACTTGCCACTGCGCAGATGAGTGCGCGGAGTTGCTGCTCACCCTTTGCAGCTTGTCCCTGCACTACCATTTGCAACGTGGCCCAACGCCTGCAACCAAGTCGTTGGCACCCACAAGGGACGCGCGGCGGAAGTGGGGGAGACTAGGGTCGTTGCAAGGGAGGCACGAAGGAGGTGCTGAGAGGCTACTTTCACAGCGGGAGAGGCCAGCTATCGTGGGGGTGTGGCCGCCGATTCCCGGCATCTCTAGCGGCGTTGATCGGCCACAGCGTGTAGCAGGAAATGGCAGGCCGTAACATGGTGCAAGCTCGGCAAGAAATGCGCCTCCCGGGCGCGCACTGCCGCCGCCCTAGGGCTCTTGATCGGCCCCTGAGCATGGGAGGAGTGGGCACCCACAAGGCGCCACTTTTGCCAAGGCAATGGCGCCTTGCGGGTGCCTATTCCCACTGCTGCCGAACGCCGCTAATCGGCCCCCACGCCTCATGGGGAGCCAATCCCGGCGTCCATGGCTGCCAATCGTTGCGGCCATTGTTTGCGCAAGCAGACGCCCGAGAGGCATTGCCGCCTCGACAAGGATGTCTTCCTGACCGTCCACTGTGCCTGCATCACGTGTGTGGAGGAGCGGCGGAGCGGCTGCGACCTTATGGGGCCATGCATACCAAGCCATGTTTGTTGTCAACTTTGTCGCCCAAACGGCGGGCGGCAAAGCTCGGCATTGAGGGGCCGCAACACCAAAGTTGTGCGCACCCCTCCCAAGGCGCTTGGGTGGGTTGGTCGGCCGAGCGGGCGGAGGCAGGGCGGGGAGGGCTGTGTGCACCGCTTGGTCCGACATGGGGGGCATCATGCGAGGCGGGAAGTGGGGGGAAGCCGTCTGCGATTTGGCTGATGGGTGGACGACCAGAGCGCCTGCGGTGCCATGGTCCGCCTCCGCTAGGGAGGCGAGCCACGGCGCAGCGGGGTGGGCAATCCTGCCGTAGAGGGGTCGATCTGAGGGGGTGGCCAGGGGTGGGCTGGGGAGGGATTGGAGGAGCCCTTTATGACCGCCGCCAATGCCTGACAAGCCCCCGCGACCGGTATGGCAGCCTCCCCATGGCTGTGTTTGGGCGGTTGGGGGAATCGCCTGCGTTTGGGCGCTTGGGGGAATCGTCCGCGTTTGGGCGCTTGGGGGAATCGCCTGCGTTTGGGCGCTTGGGGAAATCGCCACAGGTGTTCTGCTCCGGCCACCTTGGAAACAGTGGCGCGGCCAGGCGCGGCCCACTGGACAAGGGCAAGGGCAACGGGGGGTGGGCCCCATGCCCACCCTATTGTGAAGGCGCCACCAATGCGCCCTTCGACCCACCACACAATCCCACCCACCCAACAAACAAACAATGCCAAGCCCCTTTCCCAAGCAAACAACCAGGCCCTTTGGAGCCACGGAGGAGATGCGCACAGTGGCGCGCTGCAGCAAGGCGGGTCCACCATGCTGCCCACAAGCCAAACCTCCACAACACCACCAGCACAAGTCACAAGCCGCAGGGGATCGATCGCCGCATCCCAATCCAGCCACTTTCGCTGCTCACGGCCACCGATTGCAGCCATCCATGGCGGACGATCTTGGCACCTGTGGGTGGCAACAAGTGACGGCCACCCAAACGCCATGGCCCTGACTAGCACGCTCCGGTTGCTTGCTGCCAGGTGGAGGTGGCGGCGATCAAGCCATTCGTTCCCACCCCTGCCTCGACCATTTCAACCGCTTTGTTGTGGCCAAGTGCCAGCGAGCATTTGGCCGTGCGTTCCTGTGGTGTTAGCGTGCCATTGCGCCCAACCATTCAGCTACCGATCGAACTGGCCGCAAGCACCATGAACCGCCACCCGGGAAGTGCCACAACCGCGTTTTGTTGAGCACGCTAATCGATGCGGGCGTGGCTGCCCCTCTCCTCAAGAGGACAAAGGAGGGCACGCCCAGAAAGAATCCTCAAGGCATGGGCAGAGCGGTGGGGACGCTTGAGGCGAGTTTGGCACAGCCGTGTTGGTGGCTGGTCACCACAGAGGAACAACAAAAGCGCTGCCAACTGTTGCGAATATTGGGCAGAATTGGCAGGCGATCACCAACGCCGGACTGCTGTCGATGTTTGGGGCGTGGGAGAGCCCAGACACAGTGGCACAAGCTTGGTAATTTTGATGGGAATGGCTGACGATCTTGGTGCCTGTTTGCTGCCGACATCTTTTTCAACAAAACGCTTTGCTGCGGCCAGCGCCAACGACTGTTTGCACTGGCGTTTGGCACGCTGTTTGCCCAACCTTCTGGCAGCGACCAGCCAAAGTGGTGGGCAATCGCCACGAAGCCCAGACCACTGGCTCAGCCATGCTGTCCAAACTTGGTTGCCCATATGCCACTCAATCGCCCGCAACGCTTGTCCAGCCGTAGTCTCAGATTCAGTGGCGACCTAGCGGCGATCGAGGTGCCAAACCTGGCCAACGGACCAGGCAATCCCACGACGCGCCTCGCTGCTGCGATCGCCCGCAATGGTGCCCATCAACCAGGGGTCAATCAGCGGTCAATCGCAGGACCCAAGGCACCGGCAGCCTGCGCCTGGGCAGCCCCGCCTTGGGCCTCGCCCTCGCCCCTCCCAGGGCGGACAGCCCGTTGCAGGCGCGCTCCAACGCACACGTTCCTGGGTGCAGGTTAGCATGCATTCTGTTCCGTTCGATGCATTCTTTTCCATCGGAAATCCTTGTCCCAAAACAAACAGAAAATAACAAACGAAAATAAAATCTCTCAAGAACAATGGACACTATTACAAGATCTATTCTGCACTTGCACCTCCACTGTGCACCCCTCTGTGGATGCCAAGGAGGACAAGAGTCCGTCAACTGAAAAGACGCCCATTCGCTACGACCTGTTTTTTCTGATCAACCCATAGATTCTCAGCACTATTTGATCTTGAACGGGCGCTGCAATTTGCTGCTTGCAAGGTGCAAAAGGCAGCATTGTAAAGACTGACCGTGCAGTGGCCAAGGCACCAACTCGATTTGGTGCATGACATCCCCTCAATATATATAACTAATCACCAGTCGAGAAAATTATGTTCCATTGCTCAAACCTGCCTTCGTTTTCACGCTGCAGTCAATGCACCTATTGGTGCATCAATGGATGCACAGATTGATACAACGATGGTTGCATTCAATCGTCCAGAAATTAGTGCACGAGTTCATGCACCGATGAATGCACCATTTCATGCACTAATTACTGTACTTAACTTGATCCTAAGAAACCAAATCCACCTGATTGAAGGTCACTGCAATTCAACATATTTAACTCATATTTAAACTAGCTTGTATTCAACTGCTTCCCAAGGCCTCAAGACTATTTCTATTTGGCTTTAGCATATTATACAGTACGTATTGTGTCACAACTATCGGAGAATATGTGGGTAGTCCGGCCGACCGCACGATGCCGTACCGTCGGGTTAACCAGAGGACCGCGCTTGCGCAGCGCGCGGATATCCAGCCTTGAAATATACTATAATTATATTGACATAATCGCTATTTTCGTATATCCCAGGTTTGCCACAATTGGGGAGCACTTGGAAAGCAAAAAAATTTGCCCGACGCTTTGCCACCATGCCCACAAAATTCTTGCTGCAAGTTTTGCGAGTTCGCTTTTACCATACCATACATCTAACAAGACTTGGTTGAATCCCATGAATCGCATTATGTGAAATCATGATTCCTTTGTATTCAACGAAACCCATGAGCTCTGTGCCTTGGGCAATAAATTCGGCAATTGCATTGCCAAACTGTGTGACGTTTATGCCAGAGCAGACAACTCACTTCATTCTGGGTATCAACGTATACTCCCTGGCGCAGCATCCCCTCCACTGCAGCAAGGTTGCCCTTTTCGGCTGCCACCAACAGCTCCTCCCCACTCTGAATCAGTCCAAGACAACACAATTACAAGCGATCATGGACAGCATTGCCACTCCTTGCATTGCAGCACAACTGCAGAATGCAGCAAACCACCAAATTCGAATCCTCCTGATATCCATTTTGATGCACTTCAATTATAGCAACATCTTCCATTACCACAGTATATCAAATTTTTCAAGCCGTTCCACATGCTTGGCCTCTATCGCCCAACATTGCAACAATCACAGAACCGGTGCAAGTGCAAAAGCCATCCACTAGAATGCATTCTCAAAACACTCTAACTCTCACAGGAGACAGCTCACATTGCACTGGGCGGCATAAAATGCAAGTGCTCAATGTCCATTAGGCAGTACATGTCCACCTGATGCGTTGGGCTACACGAACTCACAGGTGTGATGGTCTGGACAGGCTCCTCTCTTATGGCTGGAGGTTGCGCTGAGCTCTGCTCCACAGGGATGGCAGCAACCTTGTCTTCATCTGCAGAACTTGAGGCCTCTATGGACCTGGAGACACTAGCAATAGTCTCAGCGCTTGTGCCAGCGGCAGTGCTATTCATGAGAGATGCAAGAACAGAGCTGTGCATAAGAGAAGTGTGTGCACAAGATGGAATCAGATGTCAATCTTGTGTCAACAACTTGCCTTTTATTGGACACAGCCGCTATTGCTGAGCTCTCCTCGGTGGCTCTGCGAAGGGGATGAGATGGTGGCTGCAATACATTCACAAAGATGGTCATCAGCAATTAATATTTGGGCATTGCTCAACTTCAAATGTGGCACCATCTCTTTCTGACACAATTGAGTTGCAGGAGTAAATACAATTGCTGAATTGTGCAGTACCTTGTTTTAACTGTGGATTTCCAAGCCAAGTCCACATTCATAAAAATCTCTAACATGAACAGGCTTATGAATGTCTTTGCAAAATTGATAGTCATTTGAAGCAAAACCCAGAGCTCTGTGCATGTGCATCATCAACATCCATTCCCAGAAATGCCACATTATAAGGGAACATCAGCCACATAGCATATTGTGTGACAGTCAGCATGATTGCTTTCCAGCATTGAGCAATGGTCTATTGCCTAGTTGAAATATTACAAGGATGACAGAGCAATCTGAGCTCCTCATGGATGGCAATCATCAGATGATATCAGTTGACTCTTGAGCATCGCTTTCAATATTTCCAGTTCTGCGCAAGAGCCAAAAATGTTGAGAAATCTGTAGAAATACTCAACATGCTGTGGTATGTGACAAGCACTAACTTTCTCATAAACAGGCTAAAACAATTGGTATAATATTTATCTTTCAAAATGGAAACATCAAAAGAGGTGATCCGAAACGCTTATTGCATCCAGCATGACAGTGCTATGTTATCTCCTGCATTTTCTGAGCAAATGCTACAGCATCATGTCTGCCACCCCTTTGAGCACATTTAAATATGGTACCACAGTGGATGCGAGGTGCATACCTGACATCCCCATCCTTCAATTTTGTGTCCAACCCACCACCCATTCCAACTCAGAAGTCGACCAGACTAGCTGCACCCATCCACTCAGGACACTCCCCTGAGTTTGCCATGGATAGCTTTCATGGTAAGTTGCAGCAATATCATTCAGAGCACCATCAAGAGTTGGCATTGATGATCAGTCAGCCATAGAAATATATACACAAAATGGTCACGCTTGGCCAAATATTTACACTAGGAGAGCAGTGCCTTCACCCACCTTGCATTCATCTGCTGTCCATACATCAGGAAGCAGTGATAGATGCTCGCTGATCTCTGCCATGGTTGGCCTTGCAGCTGGGTCAAGCGCACAGCACTGTCTCATCAGCTCCAGTACTTGTGGAGGGCAGTCTTGCAGTTGAACTGGGCAAGGTTCTTCCCCTCTGAGCTTCTTTGCCATGATGGCGCTCTGGTGCTGTCCTTCTCCACCAAAGGGGTGCCGCTGGCATATGATCTCATAGCCAACCACCCCAAAGCCGTAGACATCCGATGCCTGGCTGACAGGTTTGCCTTCATATGTCTCAGGTGCTATGTAAAGATCTGTCCCACCGCGGCCCCTAACTGTCTTGCTCTTTGTCTCTGTCACTTCAAAGGAAAGCCCAAAATCGCTGATTTTCAGCTGAAGGGATTCTGGCTGCATGCCAACCAGCAGGAAATTGTGAGGCTTTATGTCTCCATGCACCCTTTTCAGGTAATGGATGTACTCCAAACCTGCAGCCCCTTGCCGGAGTAGCCTGGCTTTCGATCTCCAACCCAAGTTTCCCTGGCTGTGGCACAGCTTGTGCAGGTTGCAGTCCGCCAGTTCCAGTACTATCCACCCTGAAATGGTGGTTGCAAGGAGTCGAACGATGTTGGGATGGCTGTTGAGAACAGCATGCTCAATCACCTCTTTGAGGAATCCTGCATATGCCTCGATAGGGAGGTCGCCCTCCCAGGTCTTGAATGGCTTCTTTACTGCCACTTCAGCTGTCTTCCACAGGGCTTTGAAGACAGTGGCCTGGCCACCAGTGCCCAATATTTTCCCAAGCTTGAGGTCGCTTTCGTCGATGATCCGCACCAATTTCATGTTTTCTGCATGGCGCTGCTTGAAGGGCTCCCAGCGCTGCAGAAACTCCTTGTCCACATCACATTCGGAGCCTTTCAGAATGTAATTCAGAAGCTGGGCCATGAGCTTCTTGTCCTCCTCCACATCAGCTTCCGGCACACTGTCCTGAATGCATGCCACGCCCGCCAGCCCCCAGGCCTTGATCCTATCCCTCAGGCATCCGCAGATCTCCTCCACTATCAGGCACGCCTCTTGTGTTTTGTAGAAATCCCTGACATCGAAGTGGTGGGCATGCTTGGCAAGGAACCTCTCCGCCTTTTCAAGATCGCGTTTGTGAGTGGCCACCTCCTGCGCCAGGGCTGTGGCTGGTGGGTCCAGACCACGCACTTGTTCTAGTTGCCTGTTCAGAAAGGCCATGATATGGCGGTTGTACAGTGCTCCCCTGCATTCCAGCTTCCCCTGGGCACCGCCCTGCAAAGCAAGGATAGACTTCAGATCCAGGATCCAACTTGAAGACCTGGAAGTAGCTAAGCAATACGCCGGCTCAAGTTTCATATTTGACAACCCTCCGTCCTTTTCTGGTCTCCCCGTGGACAGCACGGCACCCCCTCCACAACCACTCCCAGTCGCGGCGACAAGCAGGCGCTCTTCACACGCCAAGCGACCCCAATCACGTCAAAATGCACTTCAGCAGCCAGCAAAACGATCGCGCAAGAGCCCATCTGTCCCCTCGGAGACTCGTCGCCTGCGCCGGGCACCGATCGCCGTGCGCGCTGGAAAAAAGCGGGGCTACCGGGCAGCTCCCCACGCCCCCTCAGCGTCCGGCCAGGCACCCTTCCGTCTCCGCTGCTCACCGCATGTGGAGGCTCCGCCATCGACGCAGTCCAGCGGGTCGTTCCCCTTCACCGTCGCGTCCACACGCGCGTCCTGCGTCCGCTGCCCAGCGCGGTCGCCCCAGTTGGCGCATGGATGAGTAACGCAGCAAAATTTGACCATTCCCTCTGCTGTTGCCGAAAGTTTCTTTGTCTCCGTTGCCCGCGCGGGTCGCATTCGCCGGTGCTGCCCGACATGACTGGTTGAAGGAAAAAATCCGTCCCGGTCTCGTCGACCTCCAACTGCCGGGGACCCCCCGTGAGCGGCCGGCCTTCTGGCCAACAAGCGTCTTCGGCGCCGCTTTGGGTCCCCCGCTCGTGCGCAATAACGGGCACGCTTGGGGCGCCCGGACTTGCGAATCACTGCCAAGCGCCGCACAGAACCGGCAGTTGGGCTCTGCGACCCCATCCCCAGTCTCGTAGCGCCCCGCCATCCCCACCGCCCTCTCGCACGTTTTCGCCCCGCTGTCGCGCCCAGGCCAGGCATTCGGCGCCGGCTGGAGACCGGCAACGGGAACCGATGTGGCGCGCCCCGTTTTGAGGCGATCCCTGGCCGCGTGAGAGTGATAGGCTTGGATTGCCCCCTTGCAATCGCGGAAAGGTGCTGGTGTCAGTGCGTCCATGCTCTGAGTGTCCGGTCGACGGTCGTGGCTGACCGCTGGGGATGGGGTTGGCTGGAGGGTGGGCTGGCTCGAGTATTCGGGCGGTGTGGGGCTGGCCGCTTGGTGCCGGGGCCACAGCGGCTCCTTCCTCGGGACCTGGTTTGGCAGGGTTGCGGGGGGTGTTTGCAGAGTGCCTGGGGACCGCCCCTCTGCACATGTAGGCTTCCTTGAGCTATCCAACAGAGGGGGTGGTGATGCCTCGATTTGATGCCATGGAGTGCACGTGGAAAAGAATGGCACCAACAAACATGTGGACAGATTCGTGGTCCATACAGGGGGACACCCCTTCCAACAGGGCTGAGCATGTAACTGAACCTTTGGAACCTATTGTCCACAATCATTGATGCCAGGTATGTGATGTCGGGCAGGAACGGTATGCTCTGTTGGTTGCGATTTGAAAGTTCACAATGAGCGATGGACACTGGATTGGACTTTATTGTGCCGAGCTGTGCACTGTCACAGTGATTCACAGAAATGTTGGGTCCAGGCAGTGAAGGCAGCGAACAGAAGCGATTGAGCTGTGACTGGGCCAAATGCAGTTATGATAGCCGACGATGAGTATTGTATGTCCGCAAATGCTCATTGCTGGCCAAGCCAGCTGGGAGGGCAGCCACGAATGTCAAATGTCCATGCTTGTGCTGCTGTGCATGCTTGTCTACTTGTGCTGGTCATGCCGCTCAGGTCCAAACTAAAATGTCCAATCACTGTTTGTTTCAGGCTCTATTGATACCATCAGCAAGTTTTCAAGACACAGCTTGGCATGTTCCGGCTCAGGGAATCAGCATGCCTAACAGGGAGGATGCATGTCCCTGCCCAGTCTGGAACGAAATTGGCTGTGTGCACTACGAAGAGATTACAAACGCACCAAAAGTCTCTTAAGCTCCAGCAATCATGATTGCATGTTGAGGCATCAGGCTCATCTTGTGAGTCACTAGTATTATCGCACGAGGACATACAAGCTCATGCGGGTGTATTGGAATCCTCCACCGCAGCTTCTCTGCAGCCTCTTGCCCACATACTGCATCCCATGGCACCCCACCCCAGCCCTCGCCTCCCCAGGCGTATAGCAACAGGTATATAACGATCGCACAATGGACTACAAATTCTTGATGTAGACATTCTGGGCTCCTGCTCAAAGACTTGGAATCTTTAGTAAAATCTACCAACAAGGCCTTTCTGATCAGCAGTAGGCACAAGGACCACAGTGTGAAAGAGGTTTCGGAGTGCCAAGGAGAACATCGATGCCGGTGATGCGACGCCCCTGGTAATGTACACAGCTCAGGGCTGTTCTCTCACTGGCAGCGTTTCCACATACGAGCATAGGAATGCTCACTGGTGTTTTTCAAACCACCTAGATAATATCAACTCGATGCATTCCCCATACAGAGGCACAGAATCCCTACTCGAGGTTTTCTGGCCATTTTTCAATCTCGTTCAAGTACTGAAGAGCGCGCATACGAACTACGTGCTAGAGACCCGCCAGTGATACGAAATCACTTTATTGGACAATGCTTCAACAGTCGCGGCTACGCAGGAAGTGGGTGAATGCGCATCTCAGCGTCGTCGTTTACACCACCCCGTAGGTTCGGACAGCACAGCCACGCATGCCAGACAATAGCACCATTGTTTTGGGGCATTGGATGCACTACAGTGCATATTCGTCACCAACTGGACGCACACTCAGTCTGGAAAGGAGTCTTACAGAACGGGACTGTGGCCCAGAGCGCAGGCAAAGAGTATCTCACCAATGGAAGGAAGAGGGGGGGGGCGAGGTACAGGGGCGCTCTGCAGGATTATGTACATCTCCAGCACTGCGTGGCGCAATAACTGTTGGTGTCCAGCTGCGCTCGACTTCTGGACATTGTGCATCAGTGGTGAGCCACATCGCACAGTGTAGACGCCCAGTGTGTATTCATTGCCAGACTCTTGGCAGAGTAAGCTTTGAACAGTGCGGAGGCTGTATGCATGGCGGCGCATTTGGACTGGGAATGCTCCTCCAGGCAATGTGGGTAGAATATTCGAAGCCTGGTATTTTGGCCCCGTAGCCATTGTGCCCTGATGCAGCCCTTCCACACTCTTTGGAAAGTGCGCCAAAGCAATGTGTGCCATGCGCATGCTTGGATCGACCATACTGTGGTTTGGTGGACAAGGCCGTGCACATCGTTGTCGAAAGACTCGATGCCCGTAGCATGACTAATTTTACGATGTCAAGAGTTCGATAGGACACAGAGTGGAGCTAGTGCATCGACACTTCCTACTGGGGTGCGCAGATCTAAGCAAAAACCAGTGCGAGTCCAGTGCGCTTCTGAAATTTGAGTGACACCGACGTTTCATTTCTGATGAAGGCACGTGCTTCCATCGAACTCGGTGCACACCCAACGCTAACAAAACGGCATGAGGGGTATACATCGATTGGGCTGTAAGCCAGAATGGGGGGTCTTGGCTTTGATGAGCACTTACCGTATCAGCGGGAATTAAATATTGGGGAGGGGTTCCAAATTTGTGACCAAGGATCATTGACAAGGTGGACAGGTATCGACCACCGCCACACGGTTTCGTCAGCACCCGTCCCTTATTAGCCTTTCTGGGCATATGCCGTGTCAGCGTGGGTAGTGGCATTGGGCTGAAAGACCACAGAGGGAGGATCAAATGGCGCATAGACCAGGCTGCATGCAAAGCACAACCGCACAATTACACACTGCACATTCCCAAGTCCTTAGAATCCAAGGGCAGTGATCCGCCAGTCAGCTGTTTGATGGCGCCTGTTCAAATTTTGTTCGTCTTGCTCTTTCTTTACCCTAGCATCTTTGGCTCATGCCATCGCCCAGATGCAGTAGCCAGAATTTGAGGAAGTTGGATGTCGCTGCTTATTGGGCAAGGGCCATCCTGCAAGGCATTGGGTAGACAGAAGTCAAAGGCTGCAAACACAAAACAGTTTGTGTTGTCCTGCAAATATTTTGGGTACAGAGTTTAGGGTGTGGAAATGCGCATACGTGACACTGTCACATCCTGGGAATGCACATCCAGGATATGGCATTCTTCTGACATAGAAAACCATTAAAAGCACATGGAGGTCAAGACATGAAGCTACAGACAGAAACACATCCGTATTTGTTTGACAGTGAAATAACAGATAATATATCTTTCAACAGCATCTCGTTTCCAATACGTCATCGGTGCTTCAGGAAAAATTATGTCAGTAGTACACTAGTGCATAGTACATCGTGAAAAATATATGACTGCTAAAGCATTCCATAAGAAAGGCCAAAGTGGGCCTTTTGTTAAAAGCTTTGTGACATTGGTCATGACAAAAGAACACCAAAAGACAACAGAGCACCTCACACACTTCAAAGCTCTTTGCACATTCCTGCAGCGACTTGCCTAACCACTAGATCACCATGCTCATCTTCATCAGCGCACACGCTATGGAAAGGATTAGCAAGGCCAATCCAGGTCAATTTGAAAATGTATCCCAACAGTTCCATCAAAGCTGCTCCACTGAGCACGTTCAACCAGTTTGCTGGTTGCCAACCAAAACAAGTTCAATCAGTATGCAGGTCATAACCCTCCACAGTGTCTGTGCTTCACCTGCTTCTTCTGCATTGCTATTACCTTCTCCAGAGTGAGGGGCTCTTGACTTTGGGCAGCACCAGCCCACTAAGGCCAGAACACAAGATGGTGCCTTTTTGCACAGACCAGACTCTCACGCTGTGCCAATCTGCAGATGCAAACCAGCAGGTGCCCATCGTCCATTCCTGGGTGATGAAAGCCTGGGGCAGCTTCTGGTGGAAGCAAAGGTTTGAGCAGTCTGGAGGGGAGTGTGCCCACTGCACCCATCAATCACCAACCTGGCCTACCAGGCAAACTCCCTTGAAGGTGAGCAAAGCAAGCGCTATGTCAAAAAAGTCTTTGTGAGTCATTTACATGTTGTGGACATCTCTTTGACTACACTACAGGACAGCATCAAAATGGAGGTGAAAAAGGAAACTGGAAAAGGCCAGGTGTCAGGAAGAGATGTCCAACGAGCGCAACACGTTACCAGGGAGCCCAAAATTGTGGGGTCTCACAGAAAGTTCGGGCCAGGCATTCAATGAGCAGGGGGGGAGGGTGGCGCACCTCTTGGACGTGATGCAGTGGAAGTGGAGGCCCACTGACTGCCCTGGATGGTGCCCCTCACAGCACATGACGAAACGGGAGGGCAGTCAAGTTCTGCAGCCCGCTGCCCCTTGCCTCCCTCTGTAGACCAGCACGACGCGGCACCATTTCCCCTCCTTTCTACCCTCCCTTCCACCCACTCACAGGCAGCCACGGCCCCACGTGCACAGCGGCAAGACAGGACACGCCGTCTGATAGATCGCTCCCCCAAACGAGCTTGCGCCGGTCGCCACCGCCCGCCCATCCTCCCCATGCTCTCACCCCCAAGGCCGTTACGCCACACGCAATCGCCGCAACCAGCCCCAGGCCAAACGTTATCGGGCGCACACACATGCCCGTTTTATTGCCCACAACGCCCAAGGGCGCTGCTGTTTCTCGTTGAATGCAATTTTCAACTATGCATAGAAGCAGCCACGGCCACACACTTTCGAACGTACGCACTTGCCCGTCGTATCATCCACCAGCCGCAAGGTCACCGAATTTCCTCGTCGAAGCCGATCTTCAACAAAGGATCAAAGCGACCCAGGCAGACCGGCGTGCCTGCCTGCCACCCCACAACCCCCGCGTCCCATCACCGCCGCCTGTCCGCTGCCCCACGTCCACGCAGAAAGGCCCCATCCCCTTAACCGGCCGTGCCCTCGCCACGCTCCCCCGCCCCCCGATCCGAATCGGCAGCACCAACGATCGATCGGCCGGCGTCGGCGCCGGGCACGGCCGGGCACGGGGCATGATCGCGGGAGGGGCGGTGGGGGGAGATCCGGCGGGCATACGTTAAATCCGACCCGACCTTTGCTATTAACACTGGCGGCGCCCGCATAATGGCCCGATACGGTGGGCGCGTGTACGGTCGCCTGCCAGGCCCACGCGCAAACTTTTGAAGTTGTTGGGCGCCCAACGTCGAGCGGCAAACTGGGGGACGTGGGGCTGGCACTGGGGGGCGTGGGGTCGGCCCGGGCATCGCTCGCACAGAACGCCCCATTGCGTCTCCGACGGCGGTGGCAGGGAACAACCAACGGCGCCGAGGCCCCCCAAGGACCCAATGGCGGACGCGAGCAATCTACCACAAAGCCCATGCGCGCAAGGCGGGCAATTGGGCCTTCACAGCCGGGCAAGCTCGATCACCAGGAGCCGCGCCGGCGCTCCCGGTGACCCGCCAACGGCTTCCTCGGACGTCGATCGACCCACGCGCACGGCGACCTCCACCCCTCCAGGGATCCCTTTACAACACACTGGCGTTTGCCCCCCCGCCCCCCCTCCCCTTCCCTTCGCACTTTCCCCAGCCCACACTCCCACCCACCGCCCCCACCTGCAAAATCGAAGACGCACTAATCTGCCAAGGGAATAAAAAGGGAGAGGACGCGCTCCGCGGCTGCTGCAGAGCGGTCGACCGCCTGATCGGCTCCCAGCCACGGGCCTATGCTCCATCCCACACGCCGGGCCACCCAAGGGGCCCTGACCCGCGCTCCTGCCCGCCAACCCAAGGTCTGGCAGGCCAGGACGCTCGGCACTGGATGCATGCGACCGCCACCGCCCAGCCCCGCATCGCACGGATCCCCATCTGCCAGCCGGCAGGCTCCCGAGGATCTCCGCAGCGAATTGCCCCGGCGGTGCTCACTCGACACGCCGAAGAGCACCGCGCTGCTCGGCAGTGATGCCGGCCCTGTCCCGCAAGCGCCGCTTCGTGCACCCCGTGCAGCCCGCGGGATCGTGTACCACCAGCCGGGGGAGGGGCAAAACGTGCCCCGAGGGGCGGCGCTGCAGGTCAAATTAATGCCCCTGGTGGGTAGTGCGGCACACCGAAGGGCTGGGGAAAAAATTGGGGGTTGGGGGAGGGAGAGCGGAGGGATGGGGGATGCAGGGGGACGAGCCCAGAGGGGGAGGGGAAGGGACGGAGGAGTGGGGTGGGCGAGCCCCGGGCGAGCAAGCCGTGTGGGGTGTGGGGTGGATGCAGGGCAGGGCGTGCTGCCTGTGTCACACCCGTAGTCGTTTGTATTGAGTCGCCGACCCTTCCGGCCATTCAGTGGCGAATGCCGATCCAAACCCCAGCCCCCCCTAGCGATCTTCGACCCCAAACGGGGGGGAAGTGGCATGTTTATGGCGCAGCTGCCCGGCCCCAGGGCATGACCCTTCGCTGGTTGTCCAGCCGGCGCCTTGTCGGCGGTCCGGGGGGGGGGGGCTGCAGTCCATCTGCGGTCTGTTCACCCCTCCAATCCAACCCCCACCCCACCCGGCGATCTTTGGCGCCAAACGTAGCGAACCACCGCTTTTGGGGCTGCTGATCAGCGGGTGGAGTGGAGTGCCATCCCGGGGGAGTGGCGTGTTTGATGCCGCGGCTACCCGGCCTCTGCGCATGCCCTTCGCGCCAGTTTGTCCGTCCGTGGTCTTGTCGGCGGCTGGCTTGCGGCGATCTTGCACAATGCAGCATGTCGGCGGAGGCCTCTGGGGACTCGTTTCTGGGGCCGGGGTGTGCGGCGGCGGTCCCCGCCCCACGGGGAGCTCCCCCAGGTGGCCGCTGGACGTTGGGCACCAGCGACTTAGGCGTTTGCGTGTGGGCCCGGCAGGCGACCGTACACGCCCCTACCGTATCGGGCCATTATGCGGACGCCGCCAGTGTTAATAGCAAAGGTCGGGTCGGATTTAACGTATGCCGATCCGGCGGGACGCGTTTCGAGGGAGTGCCCGCGGGTCGCCGCTTTGGGATGTATGAAGGCCCTTCGGCGCCTGCGAGGCGCAAGGGCACCGCTTCGACTTGCCGAGAGGGGCGAGAGGGGCGTCGTCGGTGGCGTCGAGGAGAAGAGGGCGGGAGGTGGGTGGAGGGTGGCGGCCTGTTCTCCCAAGAGGCCCTGAAGGGGCTGGTTAAAGTGGTGGTTGTGGCGATTTTCTGAGTACCCGCCGGAACCGCGTACTTTGACATTAGCAACGTCATGTTGACCTGATTATGGGGATCGATGGGCGTTGGAATGCTGATAGTTGATCATGTAGACTACGGGATGGGATGGTTACGCCTAGTAAGCTAGTTTAAGGGAGGCCCGAAGATGGGCGGGCGAAAAAATTGTTGCCCCGTATGTGTCAGCAGGGCGCCCAGTTTGGGCGTGAACAATCTGGTTCTGGGCCCAAAGGGGGGCAACGGTCTTTGGAACCGGTTTTTGCTTGACCGGGGACCGTCACCGGCAGCGGCGAGGCCTTAGGAGGAGACGCGCCGTCAACCTGCACTTTATTTTCTCGCTCCAACCGCTCTTGGTTACAGCGAGCCCAGTCCCAATCGGGAACATTGCTTCGATCCTTCGAAAGGATCTGTTGCGCCGAGCCTCCGGCTCGTGTTCTGCACCCCTTCGGAGCTCTCCGGCTATCGCCTTGCTCCCCCATACCCGAGGAGCGCACCCTCAGCCCCGAGGCTTTGGTGGCGGCGCTCCAGGCTCTCCTTACTCGGTCCACTGGGGCCTCCTCTTCGGCCTCCGCAGAACCCCAGACAGTCGAGACGATTGCAGCCGCAGCTGCCGAAGACTCGTCCCGTCGTCTTGTGGCTTTGGCCCAGCACTTCGGGGCCCCGCAAGATATCCCGCTCTCCCAGTTCCTGGTCCTCCGCTTGGGCACCAGCATAGACCCCTCTCCACGGAATCCGGTGCCTCGACCCCCCGCGGAGTTCGGCCAGTGGTTCGACATCCTCGATACTGCCAACGGTCAACATCTGGCCCAGACCTTGGGGCCCCGATCGGGCTACTTCACGGAGTACGCCAATTGGGCGTTGATCGTCTCCCTTTACAACGATCTGCAGCTCCGCCTCGTTGCATTGGCGGCGTGTCCGGAGGTCCCCGCCGCCGTCCACGGGGCTCTCGAGCCCCTCGTCTCCCTCTACATCAAGTGCACCAGCCTAGCAATCTCTACCTTGGCGGTTCGGCAGACGCAGGCTGCCCACGTGCATACGCCCCTCTCCGAGGCATACAAGTCACTCCAAACCAACATTCAGTTGGTGGGAATGGCGGCCCGCTACACCATCGACCTCGAGCGCAAGACGACCAACCTGATCCGTGCCCAGATCCAAAAGGCGACCGTCAAGGCGCAGGCGGATGGCATTGCCCGGGCCCGCATTCAAGCCGCGGTTCTGACCGCTCCGGCTCCCACTCAGATGGGGCTTCGGAGTCCAGCCACCGTGGTCGTTTGCGCAGCCGCGGTCAAGGTTCAAGTCGGGGCCGGGGTGCGCCCCCTGCCTCGGGCAACCCCTTCTCCGATTCATGAGCTCCGAGCGGGAGCTCCTTGCCATCGCCGCGGCCTTGCGCCAGCTGCGCGTTGGCAGTGGCAATGGCCCCCGGCAATGATCTTGCCCCCCCGAGGGGGGCCCTCCTGCCGGCAGCTCTGCCCCCACCCCCCCTCGGGGAATGGGGCTCTTCATCATCAACCCCGCTGGGCGATCGGCGTTTGGCGCCAACTGGGTGCCTCCTCCTTAGTCCTTCGTTGGATCTGGGAGGGAGTCCTGGTTATTTAGACGGGTTATCCGCCGACCCCGTTCCATCATGGGGTGTGCCGGCTTGTGGGGCTTGCGCTCACAGCTTGGGAGGCGCTGCGTGACACTTACCTTCAGACGGGCGCCCTCCACCGCTCCCGCAGCCCCCCGACCCATGTCTCCCGAGCTTTCCTTGTTCCGAAGAAGGACGGCGGCTTCCGCTTGGTGGTGGACCTGCATCATATCAACAACCATACGAGCAAGATCAGCACCAAGTTTGAGACTCTCCACTCATTTCTCCCTGCCCTCCGGCCAGGTCAGCTCCTTGTGGTATGGGACATCCGCGATGCGTTTCATCATCTCCGGATCAAGGACCGCTTCATGTCCTTCTTTCAGTTTCCGATCAACGAGGAGCTGCTCGAGGCCCCTGGGTTAACGTTCGGGTGGAAGAATTCCCCCCACCGTCTTCACCAAGCTGATGCGCCCGGTGTTGGCGTTTCTCCACACCCCCCCACACGAGCGCCCCCCATCGCCCCCACCACCCTGCCCTCACGGCCTATTGGGATGCAAACCCGGCCCCCACGCTCTCGCCCTACATGGGCGATTTTGTGGGGGGCCTTCAGGGCTGCTCAACAATGCAAAAATGGTGGATGCGCGTTCGGAGCATTCTCTCAGCTCTGGGCCTGATGATCAAGCCATCCAAGTGTACATGGAAGCCTACCCAGGTGTTGCCTCACCTCGGGGTCATCCTGGATACTAAGGCGGGGTTGATCATTGCCCCTCCCGCCAAGGTCACGGCTATCCGCGCAGAGGCGTTCGCCCTCCTGGCTCGCCACCGGCAACCGATCCCGGCCAGGTTGCTTGCCCGATTCTATGGCCGGGGTCAGAGCCTATCGCCCCCGGTGCCCTCCGCCCGGTTCTTTCTTCAAAGCCTTTACAACGACTTGGCGATGAAGACCAGCTGGCAAGGGACTCTCCGCCTTTGTTGCCAGTCGCTATGGGACTTGGTGTTTTGGGCCCATTTAGGTCCAAGGACGTCCACGTTGGTCCTATGGCACCCGCCAGCGATGGCAACTCTACATATGGAAAGCTCCCCATACGGTTGGGGAGCTTCGCTGGTCCTACCCTCCCAGGGCCCGACCCCCATTCTGGTGCGGGATTTTTGGCCCCTGCCGGCCCGCGCTGGCGTGGTTTTCGGTGTGTTCGCGGGCGATGATCCCGCCGAGGCGCCCGATGGGGCCGCGGGGCCCCCTCCGCCGGATGGCCGGCGGGCTTTGCGGGGCGCTCGTCTTCTTCGGATGCGCAGTGTGGGCCCAGGCCTGCAGAATGGCCGGGCGCGGGGCGGCCGTACGCGCAGTGGGTGCGCGCGGCGCCTTGTGGCCTGCAGGTGCAGCCGCTGGGAGGCGAGAGTGGGCACAATGGAATTACAGGCTGACATGCGGGGTCGGTCACATGACCCCCGCATGCAGCGGTACACAGTCGACAGAACAGCGTATCGAATGTACCATATCGATAGTATCTCATCCCCGGGTACGGTAGGGGCCCAACCTTAAGTACTGGAACTTCTATAAGCCATAACTCCACTACCGCTAACCCGTTTGGGATGATTCAAAGACCTATGGAAAGCTAATAGCCTCCTCTGTCCCATTTAAGTACAATCTCATGTCCATTATCACTTCCCAGTATCTAAGTTGAGTAAACCGGCTACCTCCTAGTAGTTTACACAATAGTACTCCCCCCTGGGGGTAGTTTCGCCCTCGAAACGTCTAAGCGAAACCCAATGGCCTAGTTGTCCTCAACGGGCCGGTCTCTCTTGATCATCTTTTTGAGCTCTTCTGGGTAAGTGAAATTTTCCTCTGGAGTCCAGGTTGCGTCATCCAATGAATAATCTTTCCAGAGCACTAAGTACTCCTTGCGCCTCCTGGAACTGGGTCCTGCCCACCGCCAACGCAGCAATTTCTCGACATCGTACGGCTCATCCTCTGCAGGCTCGATGTCCTCAATCTGACCCTCCTGAGTAGGGTGCGCCCACTGGCTGGTTCTGAAAGGACGCAGTAAGCTAATGTGGAATATGTTGTGAATCTTCCACTTCTCAGGGAGGTCGAGTTCGTAGGCCACTGGTCCCACCTGACGAACCACAAAGAAAGGCCCAACGAATCGCCTCTTCAGTTTATGGATAGGTGCATTCTTCAAATTCAAATGCTCAGTCGATAGTAGCACCTGATCCCCACTACTCAGCCTCAATTCCCTTCGCTTCTGGTCAGCTTGAGACTTCATCCTGTCTTTGGCCCGATTCAGAAATTTCAGAGCCGTTGAGAAATTCCTTTTGATCCGGTCCACAAACTGGTTGACCCCTTCAATCATGGTGGAGTCGTGATCCCGGATAAGGTCCATGGGTGTACACGGATGGAAGCCCTAGTTCAGATAAAACGGCGTGTACCCCGTGGCCTGCGTCGGACTGTTGTTGATCACGAATTCAATAGTAGACAGCATTTTCTCCCAGTTCGACCCCTCCTGCCCGGCATGCAAGGTACAGCGCAGGACCATCTCGACCACCCTGTTCATCGCCTCAGTCTGACCATCTGTCTGAGGGTGGTATGCGCTGGACATCCTCAGAGAGCTTCCCAGAACGTTCCATAGTTCTTTCCAGAACTTGGATATAAACCGTGGGTCTCTGTCGCTCACAATAGAACGTGGGATCCCATGAAGTTTCCCTACTGTAATCCAGTAGACACGGGCAGTGTCAGCAGCATTGATTGTCTGCTTGACAGGTGCAAGGTGCACCATCTTGGTGGCCCTGTCTACGACAGTAAGAATCCCGTCGTTCTCATTCTCTGATTTTGGAAGACCCATGATGAAATCCAAGCTTACGTCTGCCCACTTTTGTTCTGGGAGCTTGAGTGATTGTAGGAGTCCAGCAGGCACACGGTGGACGGCCTTCTCATGCTGGCACACTGGGCACCCCGTCACAAAATCTCTGATATCAATGGTGTGCTCAGGCCAGTAGAACGTCTTCTGTATGTTTTTCAATGTTTTGTGGTAACCCAGATGTCCTGAATAAGGGACCTCATGAAGTTCCCTCATTATCTGCCCTTTGATGTCTGGAACATTGGGAACCACCAGCCGCCACTGTGATCCTTGGTGCTTGTCGCTGTCCTTCATCTCCAAAAGTCCTCTCGTCAGCCGGAAGGATCGACCTCCAATGGTCACCATATTTTCTTGAACAGACTCCAGTTGGGATATGATGTCTGCCCAACGAGTGTCCTGTCTTATGCCACTTTTAATCCTCTCCCTCATCTCTCTCGCCAAGGATATGCGAGACCTTGTGACCAAAATTGAAGGTCCCACTTCTTCGTCTTGACCCCCCACTTGGGTCACCTCCGGTCTACTCTTCGCAAAAATTTGATCCAATTTCTTCTGGATCTCATCATCAGACGGCTTTTCACTTAACATCAGCCTTTTTACCAACGACTCTTCTTCCTCACGGACGTTCATCAGATCTTTGACGTCCTTAATACTCTGTCGAGTGAGGAAGTCAGCAGGGTTCTTCTTTCCTGGTATGTGGACCAGGTCGCAGTCATACCCCTGCAAAACCTGTACCCATTTCCAAATTCGCCTGTTGATTGCTGGCTGATTGGGTAGGTTTTTTAGTGAGTTGTGGTCGGTCTGGATGGTGAAATGTCGGCATGCAAGATAATGCCTCCACTTCCCCACTGCCCACACGATTCCCAGCAGTTCCCGCTCGTATGCGCCATATCATGTCTCCGCAGGATTCAGCTTTCTGCTCTCATAGCAAATTGGCTGAAGTCCTGAGCCGAAATCCTGCTGGAGTATTGCGCCAACTGACACATCTGAAGCATCGGTGGTGACAATGAATTCCCTATCAAAGTCGGGTAACTGCAGAATGGGGGCGGTGACCATTGCCTTCTTGAGACCATTAAAGGCCCTCTCCTCCTGGTCACCCCAGATCCAAGGCTTGTCCTTTTTTGTAAGGTCCGTAAGGCGTGCAGCAATCTCAGAAAACCACCGGACAAACTTCCGGTAGAAGCTGCAGAGCCCTAAGAAGGACCGGACGTCTGTGACGCTTTCTGGCGTCGGCCAATCCAAAATTGCCTTGACTTTTGATAGTGACGGTTTGATGCCGTCCTTCCCAACATCAAAGCCAAGGTATTCGACTTCAGTTCTGAAGAAGTCGCACTTCGGCAGGCGTCCGAAGAACTTCTCTGACCGTAGTCGGTCCAAAACTGCCTTTATGTGCTTGAGGTGTTCTTCCTTGGTACGACTGAATATCAAAATGTCGTCCAGGAATACCAACACAAAATTGTCCAGACCATCTCATAGTAAGTGGTTCATTATCCTCTGGAATGTGGCTGGTGCATTGCAGAGGCCGAAGGGCATCACTGTATACTCAAATGAACCATATCTGGACACGAACGCCGTTTTGTGTATATCTGCCTCCTTCACCCGGATCTGATGGTATCCGGAGGACATATCAATCTTTGTGAAATATTGGGCGCCGTGCAGACGGTCCATGAGCTCCTCGACCTTCGGGAGCGGGTACCGATTCTTGGTCGTTATTTTGTTCAGAGCCCTGTAGTCAATGCATAGTCTCCACTTCCCGTCCTTCTTTGGAATGAAAAGGACAGGAGCTCCATAAGGGCTCGTGCTGGGCCGAATCCATCCCTGTGCCAAGAGATTATCAATCTGACGCCTCAGCTCATCCATCTCAGCCACACTCAGCCTGTATGGGCTTTTGTGTGGTGGCGTAACCCCAGGCGTCGTTTCAATCTCATGGTCAACCACTCTTTTCGGGGGTGGCCCATACGGCAACTTGTCAGGGAAAACATCCTTGTACTCCTCCAAAATTCCCTTGAGTTCATCCCTGATAGCTGGGTCGGCCTCTTGAACTTTCTTTTGAATGACCTCAACAATCGGTACCTCTATTTTCACCGGTCCGGTTTCCTTCATCAACCGATGGCGTTGTCCCTCTGTCTGGCCCTTGGCTGCACCAGCCTTGGTCTTGGACTTTGCTTTTTTCCTCTCAGGCAGCTCGGCTGTTGGCCTTATTAAACACAGGAGCATGGGCAAGTCACTTTTGTTTGCCCGCTTAGCTGCTTGCCTCACTGACATAAAGTCAATCTTCGGGCGTACAGGTTGGCTGACAACACGTCCAGCCACCTTGACTTGCCTCCTGTGCCCGCCTTTGGATTTTCCCGGAGATTTTTCTCGTTCATTTGGCGAAGATGTTTCTGGTACTCCCCCCTGGGGAGACTCAACCGCCCTCGGCGAGTTACGACCAGCCATTGCCTCATGGCCTGGTGTATGCGCCCACTCCTGTACCAAGATAGTTGGTTCCCAGAATGATGGAGAACTCAACTTGGCGAGCTGATGACCCCAGTCTGAAGCAGGCTCGTTCCCAGAATGATGAGGAGAGAAAACGTGCTGGAGATCAGTAAGGCCACGGTCAATAATCTTGCAAGATGCATTTTGTGGTGTCTCAATTCCCTGAACCACCTCGAGTTTGTTCCCATTTCGCAAAACCAGGGAATTGGTCCTCCAGTCGACCAGCGGGTTGACAACGTCTAGCCAGTCCCGACCGAGAATAACGTCAATCCCGTCCATCATCGGGACTGCCGTCAGTGACACCTTACTGACCGTGTTGCCGATACATATCAGCACGTCTGGTGCGATTCCCGTGGAGACTACTGTTGCTCCATTTGCCAATTCTAGGGATGAATACGCACCAACGAATGACAATGGTGGTCTGGTTTTGATCTGGTCACTCACAAATGATCGAGTGGCCCCAGAATCCACCAAAGCTGACACACGTGTGTCATTAATCACTGCTCTGAGGATCAGGAGCAAGTGATCCCGTGCTACTGGCTCAGGGTCTGACCTCCCCTCAGCAATGAGCTCAGTAGTAGCTTCCTTCCGCTGAATCAGGCATTTGGGGACTCCCGCCATATCTGACAGGAATTCAGTCGCCTTCGCAGGCGCCCCAACAGCTTGCCCCTGGGAAGCTAAGGTAATCCTCTGTGCTGCATGGCATCTTCGTCGACGTCGATATCTCTCCACCTTGCGCCGCCACTGCCTCGACCGAAGTTGGCGCTTTTTCTGCCACGCACTGAGGTATGTTTGTGCAGTCCAGTCTTTCTGGCAAGACTGGGCTATGATGACTGGGTACTCTTCTGGCTGAACAGAGCTGAATTCAGTCAGTCTCCTTGCCTCTGATGCAAGGAAGCACCCCTCTGACACGGAGGTATGCCGAGCCTCCTCCCGGTCCATCTGACCGGCCATCCCTCTAAGTCCTGTCCTGGTGGTAATCACAACCACCCTGGGCTTTCCCTGACTCAAGCCCTGTCCACGGTGTCCAGACCCTCCAGCATCTAGTCTCGGGTGGAACTGTGACTTGTGCTGTTGAGGGGGACGGGCTGAGACAGTGTACCCTTTCCCGCATAGTGATCCTGGGAATGAATCTCCTGTGGACGAATGGTAACCAATAGACTTTGGCAGCATTTTCTTCTCATTCATTTGACATTGAGATTTGCCACTTTTCTTGGCCCTTTTTTCTGCCTTCCTGCCTTTCTGCCTGTCACCGATTGTCTTGCACGAGGAGCCTTTTCTTTTTACATCCTCTGTTCCCCACGAATAGTACTCATAGGCATCCTCCAATCGAGCGACCAACTTCTCAGCCTCATGCAACGTTTTGGGGTTAGCCTTGGCAGCTTCCAGCCTGAACGGCTGCCTAAGACCGAGGATCCATTGATGCAGGGCCGTTTTCACATCGTATCCCGGCACTCTGTTCATCAAGGACCTCATGCGCCCCATGTACGATAGCGCATCCTCACCCCGACGCTGATATAAACGGAGGAGCTCTAGCCTCGCGCGTGTTTCCCTCACAGGACTCTCAAACTGCGCCTTCAGAAGGTTCTTGATGTCCTCCACCGTTTTAGGCTTTTTATTTCCCCGTGAAACAAGCTCTGCATCCCACCAAATCCTCGCATTGCCTGCCAGCTGCAAAATGATGTATGACACTGCTTGGCGTTCAGAACACTGCACAAAATCGAGGTAATTCTTGACAGTTCTGAGCCAAAAGTTCACGTCCTGGCCTTTATCCCCGGTGAACAAGGGTGGTTCACGCGGTTTGATCTGTACTGTCAAGTTCGAGGCCGAATGACGCGGCAGTGTCGATCTCAATGGCTGTGAAAACCTCCAGTGACCGTCTGTCTGATCAGCCATCGTATGCTGAGGCAAAACTGGCAAAGAATGTGAGGTACTGGGTCCTACGGTCTCTCCCATGTCCTGTCGGTCTCCCTGCTGAACTACCGACAAAAATCCAGCAGAAAGTGGAGAGAGTGGTCTCAGCTGGTCAACATCTGGTCTAACCAGCGTATCCGAGATAGGTCCAGCCTGTAATTCTGTCTGTGCACCAGAACTGGCTGCAAAACATCCGTCTGATCGAAAATCTGACCCCATGGGCTCTCTCACTGTCCCATAACACTGATGATGATCCATCTGGTCAGTCACAACGGACTCGCCTCACGAACGAACGAAGAATGGCAGAGCAAATAAATAAAGAATGGCAGGAATGTCAACAATATCCCAATGTCCGGCACTGCGTCCCAAATCCCGGCACAACTGATGAAACTGACTGGTGCTGATAACTGATACTGAGGTAGACCGTAGGCTGACCGCACGGAGGTCCAACCCTGGGTATATCCCAGAGCGTAGTCCCTGATATCGCTCAGAGAAGCCCCAGGATCCACCAAATGATGTCTCCAAGTCAGTGGGTACTATACTTCCCCAACCAACAAGGTGCCAAATGGCTTCACCACAACAGTTCCAGAACAGCCCTTTACAACCAGTTTCTTCCTAGTTTAGCAACAGGGAATTTAAGAATACTCAAAGAGTATTTTACTCACCCCTCAAAAGAGAGGCTTCCCTGCCACACCCCCGGGAATGCCACCGATTGATCAGAAACTGAACCTTCCCTGTCCCCCTTGCCTAGGGAGGACTTCCCGGGGAACGGCCACACAACTGCCTCACGTCCCGACCCGCTCGAAGCCCCTCCGCCACACCTTGCCCGGATGGCAGCTCGGGGGCACTGGTCTAAGCTAGGAACAATAGAAGTGTCTGCGCAGCACTGTAGGCCACTCTTCTACTGTCCTGTGTCGCGAGCGATAGGCACCAAGAGCTCCCCCTCTGACCGCCGCCTGGGGGGCTATGTAAGGTGCAAGCCGGTCCGTGTCCCGTCTACCCACTTCTACTGGCACCCCCTAACAACTGTGGGGCGGCCGCCGGCTTCAACCTGGGGTCAGCCTTTTTTCTGGATAAGGTACTGTTGCCACCAGGCGGGCCTGTAACCCTTCACAGTTGTCTAGGCTGGTCAGGTACAGTCCGTGACTTTCAGCCCTTCGCCCCCCGACCTCCTGGCCAAATGCCCTAGTGGAGTGGGACGGCCCCCAATCTAACACTGGCCCGCTCGGAGGGCCCTGGGCCTGGTGCTCTGGCACCCTATTGGCCTTTGTAGGTCAGGCTCTGGTGTTCAGGCACCCTACTGAGCCTCTTGGGGAGCTGTCGTACTCCACACAAAGTCGTTGGGCGAATGTAGGGGTTGTCAGCTTCAGTCGCCGAGAAGCTGCTATCCACCAGCTAAGGGGTTTTATGGACCCCTGAGCTGCTCCAGAGAAGCTGCTGTCTGCTGCTGTCCACCCACTGAGAAGGATAAGGGACCCTCTCAATACCTCCAAGGAAGTTGCTCCTATGGCACTGCTCTCCACCCGCTAAGGAGGTCAAGGATACCTCCTCAGCTGCTCCAATGTAGATGCTAGGTAGTCAGGCCACATCTTCGGATAGTCAGAAGCTTCCTCAGAGGCTCTTAGAAGTCGCCTTTCCAGCTCCACTTGGGTTCCAGTACTTAACAGTACTGTGCAGGGGTCGCTATTGCACACCCCCTGCCGCCAGGCCCCCTCCAGGGGTCGCTATTCCACACCCCCGGCAGCCAGCACCCACCAGGGGTCGCTATTCGGCACCCCCCCCCGGGCGCCCGTACTGGCCATGGGCGCTATTCGGCACCCACCCGGCGACCTGACTCGTCCGACACGCAGCAGACCCCCTCACGTCACTCCGGGGTCGCTTCTCACCGCTTCCGCTGTCACATCACGCCCGACACGCAGTCCAGTCAGCCACTGCGCAGCCGGGGTCGCAGGACGGGCGGTCAGTCCGCTCCGCCGCTGCGCCTCACCCCCCTCCGGGGTCCTGGCACTCCTTGCCGCCCAACCCGACGGCCCACGTGGCCGATTGCGCCGGCCGGCGCCTGGCCCTGGCGCTCCCGATCCGCGCCTTCACACCGCCGGTCACGGCGCGTGATTCCGCGGTGATGCGCCGCTCCAATCGACCCGCCCGCGGCGGACTCCACGGGGAGATTCTTCCACCCCCGCCGGTTCCTTTCTCAATGCAACAGCATGCGCCTCCCCCCACGGGGCCGGGCGCGCGGTCTGGTCTCCGATCCGGGCCGATTCAGGCCGCACCCCTCACGGGTGCCGTCGCCTGGCCGACCGATGTCCCCAAGATCCGATCGAATGGGGGGCCCCCTCGCGGGTGGGGCTCCCCCCTCTTGCTCTCGCGCTGCGTGGCGCGCTTCCGCCGTCCGCGCTCGCCGGCTCCGAAACCACCTGGCGTGGTTTTCGGTGTGTTCGCGGGCGATGATCCCGCCGAGGCGCCCGATGGGGCCGCGGGGCCCCCTCCGCCAGATGGCCGGCGGGCTTTGCGGGGCGCTCGTCTTCTTCGGATGCGCAGTGTGGGCCCAGGCCTGCAGAATGGCCGGGCGCGGGGCGGCCGTACGCGCAGTGGGTGCGCGCGGCGCCTTGCGGCCTGCAGGTGCAGCCGCTGGGAGGCGAGAGTGGGCACAATGGAATTACAGGCTGACATGCGGGGTCGGTCACATGACCCCCGCATGCAGCGGTACACAGTCGACAGAACAGCGTATCGAATGTACCATATCGATAGTATCTAATCCCCGGGTACGGTAGGGGCCCAACCTTAAGTACTGGAACTTCTATAAGCCATAACTCCACTACCGCTAACCCGTTTGGGATGATTCAAAGACCTATGGAAAGCTAATAGCCTCCTCTGTCCCATTTAAGTACAATCTCATGTCCATTATCACTTCCCAGTATCTAAGTTGAGTAAACCGGCTACCCCCTAGTAGTTTACACAACATGCGCCTTGCACATAAACGTGCTCAAGATGCAAGCAATGGGCCTGGCGCTGCAATCGTTCTGCCAGAGGATTCTGGGCTGGCGGATCAACCTCTACACCGACTCCATGGTCGTCAAATGCGTCCTTGACGCAGGGACCTCCTGCTCAACGCCCCTCATGGACTCCCTTTGGCGGGTCCATTACCTCGCCTTGGCCCTCCGCCTCTCGATCAACCCGGCCTGGCTACCCACCAAGTTCAATTTGCTAGTGGACGCATTGAGTCGGACGCGGGACACGGAGGACTGGGCCCTCCATCCGCGGGCGTTTCAGGCGCTCTACCAAACTTAGGGCCCCTTCACCATCAACCGGTTTGTGACAACCACCAACTGCCTGGTGCCCACGTTCAACAGCCGCTGGTGGTGCCCGATGACGAGCGGGATTGATGCCTTCGCCCAAACCGACTGGGGGTTGCACAACAACTAGTGCAACCCCCCGTTCTCCCTCCTCCATCGCTTGGTGAGCCTCCTGGAGTCCCTACCCTGGGTGCGCGCAGCCATGCTTACCCAGATCTGGCCTGCCGCGCCTTGGTTTTGGCACCTTCTACTGCTTGCCAGCGCGATTTGGGAGCTCCCGGTGACTCCCGATCTCTTCATGGCGGGGTGAACAGGTACCTCCTTGGGCCCCCCACGTTGGTGGGTCCTGGCGGCTCACATCAATCGCTGCGGTTCTCCACGCCCTGCCTCCCCCTCCCCTTGCTGCCATGCTTGGAGTCCAAGCATGGCAGCAAGGGGAGGGGGAGGCAGGGCGTGGAGTCCAAGCCTTGGACTTGACGGCCTCCATTCTTTGGGGCCTGTTTACCATTACGGATTTCTTGCTGGATCTCCTACGGCCCAGCATCGAGAAGCAGCTGGCCGTAATGCAATCGCTGGTGGAGGCCAACGCCCCGTCGGGCCGTGAGGCTATTTGGCGCAAGTTCCAAAAATTTGCCTGCATGTGCACCGCCCACAGATGGCAGGCCCTTCCAACCTCGCCCGAGATGCTCTACGCCTCTGTGCGTTTTTTAAAAGCTGAGGGCCGGGTATCCGTGGATTCGGCCGGGAGCTACCTTTCTGCCATCTCCACGGTCAATGCGTGGGCGGGCCTGGCGGGGGTTTCCACTCATGACGCGATTACTTCCCGCCTCTTGCAAGCCTGGCATGTCAACGCCCCTCCAGCGGCCTACCGGGACTCCATCCTCGCCTTTCCGGTGGAGGACCTCTTCCGGTTGGCTACCATGGCGCTGCCCAAGACCAATCCTTATCGGGTCTGGCCTTTTGTGTCCCTCCTTCTGGACACCATTTTCTTTTCGTGGGCGGACTCCGGCTTCCACATTCTGATGGACGATCTTTGGCTCGGCAACCCTGCAGGCGACTCCACCTCCCCCTGCCCCATGCACCTCTTCTTTTGGGAGTGGCGTCACAAGTCCAAGTCCACCCAGGCCCTCCTCTGCCACATTCGGGCCCTCGACTACTACGGCTTCCCCGACCTGGCTCGTGTCGTCCATCATTGGGTTTGCTTGCACGATGCTTGCCGGGCCCAACACCTTCCTAGCCGCCGCGGACACATCGAGTTCTTCTACGGCCTTCCCTCCAATGCCCACCCCCTTTCCGCCCGTGCCATCCAAGCCTGGTTCCTCAAGGCCGCCTGGCACCTCACTTTGGCTGGACAAGACTATCGCCACCACTGCGTGCGGCGTACGGGGGCGTCCTCCGCATTTGCTGTACTGGTGCCCGAGGCCCAGGTACGTAATTGGGGGTGGTGGGCCCCGGGGTCCACGGCTTTGTGGAAGTACGTGGATTTGCAACGGCAGCCTACGGAGTATGACTACCGCCTTATTGGTTGGATGCTTGTGGCGGCCGACTCCATTCGGGACGAGATTCACGACATCTTCTCCGCGATGTCTCCTCCTATTGTGCCGTCACCTTGGTGGGGAGCCTTTCGTTCCCTTGTACTTTCCGGCCCTGTGCTTCTTGCGCTTTTGGGGCATGGGCCGTATTGTTTGGAGGGGTGCACTCTTTGGATTATGGGTGATATACCTGGGTTTGTATGAATGGAAAATACGTGTTTTGTGGGATGGTGTTGAACAGGTGTTTGTTGGAATTGGATCATGTGGATATTTTTGTCACGGTTGTGACATTCTGAACATGTAATCGTAATTACATGTTCAGCCTGCCATTGGGTGGGTAGATTGCAGGGCTGTACCGTAAGTGCCCTGACCGTGCAAACACGGAGTGATAGTACTAAGGGTGTGTGATGTCTACGAGGCGTTGTACTAAAACTTCTGGAGAGGCCAACTGTCCTTGGAAGAATGAACCGGCAACTGTGATGACTAGTATTAGTTTGGGAGGTCGGGTAGTAGCAGGGATTGTTTAGAGTGACGGGGTTCGTGGCGAAGGGGCAATGCAGGGATTTGATGGGCTAGTTGAGGGAATGTCGGGTAATGAAGTTGGAGTATGGGACCGGGTAGGATGCTGGGTTACGGACCTCAGGAACGCCGGCGGGCGGAAGGGTCCAGGTAGGTTGGCTTAGAGGACTAGATACGGGGAAGTGGGGACAGACTGGATTTGATGGAAGGGTTGGGAAGTTCAACGGGAGTTTGAGGGATTTTGTTCTGGATGGGAAGTGCCAGTGTGATTGCGTAGAGCGAGGGAATTGTACGTACAGTAAAGGGTGTTGTCCGTCAACTGTGACACCTTTGACGGTTGTACAATCGAGTGACCGCATATAAAAGGACAGATCGCATTATAACAAATGCTTGGGACCTGACCAAGTCAAACGTGTGGCTGTGAAGGCCTGTTTGTGAATTCGACCTCTGCCGGGCATCCGCGAGTGAGCCGGCCGCTGTGCTGCCCAGTCGAGGGCACCAGCACCAACATTAGAGATGACTCATAACGAGACTGCGAACTCGACAGTGCCTCGACACGACCGCTGGCGAGTGCCCGGATGATGGACCGGATTATTGAAAAGGCAACGGGGAGTGGGAACACGTCCCGACCTGAGGAATGGGGCTACTGGCTTAGGAAGTGCCGCTCGGCTGGAAACGCCCTAGGACAATGACTGATGCATTTGGCTTACCATAGGAATGCCAGAAACGAGACTAGGACCACTTGAGGAACCTAGACCTGTTGAGCGACACACCCACACAGAGCGTAGTATTTTGTAGAGGCCAATTACGGCAGGTGCCACACCCTCCGTGGTGCTGTGGCATGAGGAGTCAGTTTTGATGGGAGATATGGTAGATTCGGAGCGGGATGATTTGGAGAGCTAAGCGCGGTGCAATCTTTTTGGGCTAGGGAACTTGGGCCAGCACTTTAGTGCGGGGCGATGGTATTTCGGGACTCGGGTAACGCACCCGGCGACTTAGGAAAGGTTTGGGACCCTGGGTATCGCAGGTTAGTATATAGACCAGGGCATTTAGTGTGTTAAGGCGCGGGTGGCGCACCCAAGGGCGAGGTACAGTGGTACCATGTACGAATTTGACATGACCTTTTTAGGGGACCATGGTACCGGCGCCGCTCCCACCAACTCAGGTATTTATGGACACACGGCTTTGCTTGTAATGAATTACGAACCTTGGGCCCACCTCGCTGTTCCTTGTGTATCTTTCGGGGATTGTACCCCGCTGAACGGAGAACATGCTGCATTGACAGACGCCCATCGCAGGTGCACATCGCCATTAGGTTTAGCTCGATTGGGCGAGCGTCTATTTTTGTGCGTGACCGGTCCGTTGCCAGAAGATTCGCCATCTGGACGCCCTTTCCACGGTGGTTTGTGGCTTGGTTTCAGAGCACAGGGCGGTTTCCCATGAGGGGGACTTCGCTGGGTGCTGTGTGGACGGTAAGTAGAAGTGAAGGCAAGAAGCGACTGAGAGCATGGCGCATGACGGAAGTACGGTTCCCTCCGATGGTGGGGGAGTTCCGGTGTGGAGCGCGGATGGCGCTCCCGTGTTGGATGTCTCATTGGGCCATGATCAGGCCCCTTTGATGGTAATTGGAGGTAGCGATGCCGCCTTTCTAACCCACGGCGAGAGTGAGAGGCGTCATCCCCTTGCAGCGAATGGGTCGGAAAGTTCCCTCCAATCTCCCCACCAAGGCGGCCGGGGGCCTACCGGCGCCTTTTGGAAGAACACGCGTGCGAGGAACGGGCTTGCAAGGAACGCGCCAGACAGCCCCGCGCCTGCTCGGTAGAAGGGCAGATGATTCTGCCGCCGCCGGGTCTGTTTGGGGCATGAGGGTCAAGGGAGAATAATGAGAATCAGGAACCCCCATAACCCACGATAGGGGCATGACAGATACCATGGTCCTGACGATGACAGGGAGCTCCAAGGGGTCCCAAATCTCCAAGGGGGCCAACGGGCGGAGCGACGATCTCCTCGGCAAGACCAACATGAGTTGACTCCCCCTGACTCTTTAGAAAGAAAGGAACAGCGCCCTGATTCCCAAGAGGGTTCATCGGGCCAAAGGCCGATGGCGTGGCAATTGCACGTGCCCACCTAGCACTAGCCCCAGTAGTGGGTCGGACGACGACCGCCGAAGGTCGCATTCTCGCTACCAAACGAGGCGGCCATGGTCGGGACTACGCCCATGACAAGGATTACCGGGCACTTTGGTCATTAAATTTGACGGGTTGGCCCGATCTGAAGCGGCCCGGTGGCTTAGCCAGCTTATCCAAGTGGCCCATACTCAACAGTGGCCTCGTGCCACCCGAGTGAACCACGCCGTAGCCCACCTGGTGGGGCAAGCCGGCCTAAGGCCCCGAAGGCTTCGGGGCCCAAAGTTTGGGCGGAACAGCTCCTCGCTAAGTGCGCGGAACCTTGAGAGGGTGAGACGGATAAATCCAAACTCACAGTGACGCGTCATCGACTGACTTGGAAGGAGTTTGTGGCCAAGTTCAGAAAAAGGTTTCTGGGAAGTGCTCGTGAAATGCTCCGACAATTCTGAGAACGAAGAATGCAAAAGGATGAGAGGGCGCAAGATTATGCTAATGCTCTCTTTGCTCTTCGCCGCAAGATTCATCAAAGTACTAAGCACTCCATGTCGAATGCGGAATACGTTGATGTATATCTGGATGGGTTGCCCCATAACATTTCGGAATTTGTGGGCTCGCACATCGGTGATGATGCCTCTCTGTCAGATGTAGTGGAACGTAGCATCACAAGAGATTGCGAAGAGGAAAGGTCCACCAGTGAAGAGGCTGATGATGCCAACCTGGTTCTGACTGAGGGGAAAATGGGCAATAGCCAGAATACCGTGTAAAAAAGCCCAGCCCATAGGGTTCTGTCGGTCGGAAAGATTGCCTCGTCAGAAAGCTCGAACGAAACCTCTGAGTCGAACGACTCCTTATCCATGCAACAGAATTGCCTGTGGGAACATCGCAATTATCGATTCGATATTGATATATATCGATGTTGATATGCCTGAAGGATCCGACGGAGATGTGGAACAGACAGTGGGGACATATTAATGGCTAAACGAGCGGCCGCCGAGGAGACGGGCGCCGCCAAACGGCAGGCCGGAGCCCAGCGGGATAATACCCCAAAGGCTATCCCCCGACGTACATCTAGCCGCCTTGACTCTAAGGCACAAGCCCAGCGTTCCGACGGAATGCCGGGTACTAGTCGCGACCCACTGAATATGGGGTCAGCCGTTAGAAGTGCCAGATGGTAGGGGACAAAGTCCCGCGGCCAGCAAGGAGACCCTCGATCTGAGAACGGAGGCAGAATCCAGCGCCCCTAAGCCTCGACGGCGGGTGTTGGCCATACGAAACATTAACCCACCTCAGCGTTATCCCCTCAACGCCTGGAACTTCATCAGTAACGCGACACAGACAGGACATACCAAGGACCTGATGGCCCAAGTCCCCAAATGCTAGTAAAATGCCTATTGTGGTCTGATGCTGATACGACACAAGGGCGCCAAGTTTCCACACGTGCCTGAGTTGAAACCCATTGACGAGGCAATAGAGGAGGGCATGCGGAAGATAGTGATTTGGGCGATCCAAACGTTGTGATGGAAGCCGAGGAGATTGACCCGGAAAACAGATCCTCGGTGCATACCATGACATATGCACTGGTCCGAATTGAAGGACACAAAGTCCGGGCTACTGTGGAGCCACACAATGCGTCCTTGCCTGGAGGAAAGCGGAAGAATGGGGAGTCCTACCAAGCATATTGCCCCTAGTATCCCATTTCCTATTGGGGTCGGGAGAGGTTAAGACCCCAGAAGGCTATATCCCGAAACTAAGGATACAAGTTGGAGGTCTTGCTCTTATGGTAGGAGCCCTCGTGGTTCAAACCAAGACCTACGAGTTCCTATTGGTCGTCAATTGGCTGAAACCAGCCAAGGCAGAAATTCGGTTCAACAACAATAACGTCACCTTCGAGAAGAAGTGTGGCTGAGTGGGCTCCATCAACGTTGTCTGCGACAAAGACGCCCCAAGGATAAAAGGAGGAAACGGCGGACGCCCTAGATCTGATACCCCAGTCCCTCGACTGGTGCCTATACCTAGAGAAGTGACCGAACCTTCCCCCAACCTGACGGGGAAGGCGGTGGACTTGTTGGGTGTGGTAAACCATTGGGTGTCGGCCTCGCGCCCCTCCGCTCCCTCCTCTGAGAAAGATGGGAGCCGTCTAACATCCTGCCTACCCCGGGTGCGTTACCGTTCACGCGTGGGCCATTTCTTGTACAGGAAGTAACCAGGGTGCATTACCCCAAATGCTCAACTACTACAATGGGTCACCGCCCTATGTTGGGTGCCACACCCATGGTGCGACGACTTCCCGTACAACCCCATCAAAACCCCCTTACACCATCGGAACTTTATGACCAAGGGGGCGCTTCGTCACCCGAATCTTGGATTCGTAGTAGTGACTCTGACCGGGTCATCCTCCTCAAGGACCCCGACCTCCCCAACAGAGAGTTCCCCACCACCTGCGAGGTACTTGTAAACTCTGGTGGAGGAGAGGTCGAGCTCTTGACCCTACACGCATCCAGTCTGTATGGCCTAGCGGACATGGGCGATCCGAAAGAGCAGCGAATGATACGGCCGGAGACGCGCATGGACCCGGTACGCATTTGGGAACGCTCCGCGCAGTATAGCGCCCTACTAGAGGCCCCGCTAGGCACCACGGTCGACAAAGAAACCCAGCAGATGCTCCTGAGATTCCAGAAACAGCGATGGCAAGTGCACACGACCATCACCCGTGAATGTGGATATGTGTTCTCTGGTCGCCTTCCCAACTTGATTGGAGGGGATGAACCCTTCACGAACCCGCTGGCTCTCAATGGACTCTTTTCGACGGACCAACGTCCGGGACCAGGACGGCTGTTTGTAGGGGAAGGAAGCGGGGTGGCCTAAATACCAGGATGCTGGAATCCGGGAGTGCGATGGGTGCCCCTAGACCGCGTGCAGGACTGGGTGACTTTGGCCATGGGAATTCAGAAGGGGTTTGAGTCCCTTCTCGGCATACGGGAGGACGAGAAGGAGCTGGGTCTTCCGGAAAGGGTAGCGCTACGACTGGACCTGGAGCAGGAGTGTGATTTGGCGCTGGTTCCAGACCCCTCATGTCCGGAGGAGGCATGGCGCGGCATGAGAACGAGCGTTGAGGAATTTGCTGAGGAACTGTATCCTTCGTTGGGGCGCCTAGTCGAACAATTGTCTTATAACACTAAGCGGCTCGCGGCCAAACTCTTGGCTTATATGACGGCTGCTTGTCTAGAGCCGAATCTCCAACCTCGTGCCTGGACGGTGGCGCGCCATTCTGGTCACACAGCCATACCCGTGGTAACGAGGGGCAGGCCCAGTGACAGGAAAGAAGGAAGTCCGATGCTGATGTGTATTCCTCCCCAACGCGTTGCCCAGACTAATGGGCAGGCCCCGCTTACGCTTACATTGCCACCCTGGATGCGGATGGTTGCCCACACGATATCTCACGTCCACATATCAGACCTAACTGTGATAGGGCGACGGAGAGGGTAATTGCAATCGAACCAATGACTGGGGCGACTCTGGGTCATACAACGGTGTTCCCTTCAAAAACTGAGGAAGTACGCCATGCCCAAACTGTCTTTCCTCCAATTTCTAGGAAGACCCCAAAAAGATTGCGGGATTCTGGAATGGCAGCGGCGCTCGTTGCCAAGTGGGAGCGAATGGGACAGCCGCGAGGTGTCCACTCAGTGGTATCTCCTCGTAAGCTTCCAAGTGGCAAGGCAATTGATCTAGTAGATTCAACACGGATGGAAGAACGGGGCAGGGGTGGCCACCCTGAGGTAGCTGATTTGGCCATCTGTATGAATCATCCCCGCAGGAACCCCCGCGCCAGGAAGAGGTACTCCAGACCATTCTACGAATATGGGCCTCATACATACCTGCTGGGCATGTTCAGCATCAGAATTGCCATCCATTGGCCGTTGGGGAGCCGGCCGATCCTAAGGTCGCCCCCACTCTGGAGCGCACCTTCGTACGGACCTACCATGGATCACCATGACCCCTTCTATGGGACGGCTGATACTTGGACGCAGTGCCCTAACTGCCGCTAGGCTCTGCCTGACGGAAACGAGTGACATGGCAGAGGATATGTGAGTACACCACTGCGGCCCCCTGACATGAGCTCGGGAGAGAATTACTCCCCAAGCATGGTGGTACGGGTAAATGGAACCACCCAGAGATCTGGGGGATCAGCGTATGCATTACCCGATCACATGATTAACGGTCGAGGGCTGGAAGCCGATAGCGACTATGAATATGAGTT